>OV049925.1:122463546-122659681 GCA_920104205.1 Eupeodes latifasciatus | reverse complement strand
AGTATTTAAAAGAATGTAAGGGTATGACTGCAAAAAAAGAATTGAATACTGTTGAATGAATAATGAATATTTTCGGGTGGCGGTTATAGATTTCGAAAATTCTAACTGTTGCTTTTGAGTTACTTACTTACTTAAGGTGGTGCTACAGTCCTGTGTGAACCAGGGCCTCACCCAACAAACTTCTCCATCTAGCTCGGTCCCTAGGTAGATGTCTCCAGTTTCGCTCTCCAAGTTGGGTGAGGTCATTTTCCACTTGTGCGCGCCACCTGATTCGCGGTCTTCCTCTACTGCGCTGTCCTGTGGGTGTGGATTCGAAGACCTTCCGGGCTGGAGCATTGGTTTCCATGCACTCTACGTGACCCAGCCATCTTAGTCGTTGGACTTTTACCCTTCTGGCTAAGTCTACGTCGCTGTACAGTCCGTACAGCTCGTCGTTCCATCTTCTCCTCCACTCCCCTTCGATGCATACGGGACCGTAGATCACACATAGAACTTTTCTCTCGAAACGACCCAGAGTGCTTTCATCCGCTTTTGTCATAGTCCATGCTTCTGCACTGTATAGCAGGACGGGGATGATAAGGGTCTTATATAGCGTTGGACTGTCATGCAAGAGGTCTTGGGTTCAATCCCTGCCTGTGCCATCTAACTTTTTTCACGGGTACTGCCTCTTGCGAGGAATTGACAAATCCTCCAAGAGTAATTGTTATCGGCATATAAACTGTAGGTCCCTTCCATCTCTGACAACATTACTCGCACACAGGAATGGTTGAGAGTTGTAAGACACTAGGCCCTGGTTCTTCATGGACTGTTGCGCCACCTAATTTATTTTTATTTATTTATTTATTTATAGCGACACTTTGGTCCTTCGAGAGAGGACTTTTCCACTCAATTGCTTTCTTAGCCCAAAGAAACAGCGGTTAGCAAGAGTTATTCTTCGTTTGATCTCAGCGCTGGTGTTGTTTTCCGCGTTTACAGCGGAGCCTAGGTAGACGAAGTCCTTGACTACGACAAAGTTACGTCTGTCGATGGTGACGTTTTGACCAAGACGTCGGTGTTGTAGGTCCTTTCTTGACGACAGCATGTACTTTGTTTTGCCCTCATTAACCGTTCAACCCATTTTTGCCGCCTCTGCCTCAATACTCTCAAAAGCCCCATTGACATCACGCTGAGTTCTTCCGATTATGTCAATGTCATCAGCATAAGCTAGTAATTGGACAGACTTTTGAAAGATAGTGCCTCTATAGTGTTGACATGTAAGTTCTGCACTATACTTTCAAGTACGATGTTAAGAAAATCGCATGACAGCGCATCACCTTGTCTTAAACCTTTTTTGACATCGAAAGGTTCTGTTAAGTTGTTTCCAAACTTTATGGAGCAGCGTGAATTCTCCATGGTCATCCTGCACTAACGGACGAGTTTGGCAGGGATGCCAAAACTAGACATGGCTCTATACAGCTCGTCCCTGTAGATACTGTCATATGCGGCCTTGAAATCGATGAAAAGATGGTGGATTGGATATCGATTTGATGTTCTTGGATTTTTTCCAGGATCTGCCTTAATGTAAATATTTGATCGACTGTGGACTTTCCTGGTCTAAAACCGCACTGATAAGGACCTATCAGGTTGTTGACGATGGGCTTTAGACGTTCACATATTTTAACGCAGAGAAGATTTTGTAAGCGATGTTAAGTAGACTGATTCCTCTATAGTTGGTAAAGTTTAGAAGGTCTCCTTTTTTCAAGATCGGGCAAACAATACTGAGGTTCCATTAATCGGGCATGCTTTCTTCCGACCATATATTACAGAGAAGTTGGTGCATGCTCCTAACCAAATTATTTCCAGTGAAGAGCTCGGCATTCAAGCCATCTGCTTCAGCGGATTTATTAGACTTTATAGCACGCATTTTCGTGGCTATTATTTATTCCTTATCGCGGACGAAACGCTTTTATTTTTTTAATTATTTTATTTAATAAGTTTTTATTTTAAGTTCTTAATAATTTGACAAATAGTTTTCTTTAGGTTGGGAGCAAATATTGCACCAGCACACAATATATATAATAAAATCGAACCGAACAAGTGGTTGGTGTCTAGTACCGAATCGGATGAAAGATGTGATCGAAATGAACGAGAGAAAAGCGGAAATGCAAAATGTCTGCATTCTGAATTTTCTTACATTTGAGCTTTAGATTTTGATAGATGACATTAAGCTTTGCGTATGAAATTGAGCTTTAGATTTGAATAGATGACATTGAGCTTTGAGTGTGAATGCTTTATTTAAGGTGTGTGCGCATCCACTACATCACCCTCCTCCAATCGAGTTCCCCTCTTCGAGATCATAAAATATATTTTTTATATCATGTTATCTTATTGAACAATTTAGACACAGTATGCTGGCTTAAGACGATCGATTGAAACCGACACACTCTTGTTTTTCATTTGGATTACGAAATGTTTTCTAAGGCGTCGTATGACATTGTATGGTCCTTCGTATGGAGGCGTGAGGCCTGTTTTGATTTTGTCAACTCTGACAAAAACTTGTTTACACTCGTTTAAGTGTTTTGGAATGAAAATGTCTTGTTTTACTTGTCTGGTTTCTGTTGGGATGAGATTTTTCATCGCATTGCGGAGTTTTTCAATTAGAACGTCTGGAGAGCTTTGCTTGTTGTTGTGATCAACAAAAATTTCACCAGGCAGTCTTAGATTCTGCCCATAAACCATCTCTGCTGCAGAAGAATTTAAGTCTTCTTTGACTGCGCAGCGAATTCCTAATAGGATTATTGGGAGTTCTGAGCTCCAATTGATGGTGTTGCATCTGGCTTTTAATGAACATTTTAATTGTCTGTGGAATCGCTCAACCATGCCATTGGCTTGTGGGTGATATGGCGTTGTGTGCATTTTGTGAATGCCTAACAGTCTAGACAGTTCACTAAGAAGTTTTGATTCGAATTGACTTCCCTGGTCCGTAGTGATTTTTAAAGGAGTACCAAAACGGGAGATGAAGTTTTCGACAAATGCTTTTGCTATAGTGTTAGCTGTTATATCCACAAGAGGATAGGCTTCTGGCCAACGCGTAAAACTGTCGACGGCCGTCAGAATATATGAAAAACCGTTAGATTGAGGAAGAGGTCCTACCAAGTCTAAGTGAACGTGATCGAATCGACCAGTTGGCACTTGAAATCTACAATATTCTGATTTAGTGTGTCGCTGAACTTTTGATTTTTGACATCCTATGCACGATTTGGCCCAAGTGTTGATGTTTTTGTTCATACTTGGCCAGAAATATCGTTCGGAAATTAGTTTTCGAGTTGCGCGAATACTTGGATGGGAAATCCCATGAAGGATGTTGAAAACATTAAAGCGTAAATCAGATGGAACGAAAGGACGATTTTTGTTGGTTGAGGTTTCGCAGTAAATATTCACGTTGGGAAATTTGAACTCTTTCAATGAAAATTTTGAAGTTTTCTTTGAGTTCTCATTACTAAGAAGTTCTTTTAATTCTTCATCTGTGGATTGTAATTTTGCAATCGTTTCTAAATCGATTTCGTGACTTTTCTTGGTGGCGATTTCTTCAATGCGAGAAAGGGCATCGGCGACGACATTGTCTTTGCCCTTAATGTGTTGGATATCAGAAGTAAATTGAGAAATGAAGTCAAGATGACGGGTTTGTCTTGGACTTCGTTCCGTTTTGCTTGTGAGTGCGTATGAAAGGGGTTTGTGGTCTGTGAAAACCGTGAAATCTCGTCCTTCGACGAAGAATCGAAAATATTTGATTGCTAAATACACAGCTAATAATTCGCGATCGAAAGCTGAATATTTTTTTTCTGAATCCTTAAGTTTTTTAGAGAAAAACGCTAAAGGTTGCCATGATTGTGAAATCTGCTGTTGAAGAACTGCACCAACGGCTATGTCGGATACATCAGTGGTGATGCTAAAAGTGCCGTCGTGGATAGGGTGAGCTAGAAGTGTGACTTTTGCAAGTGCATCTTTTGCGTTGTTGAAAACGGAGTTGAGGTTTTCGGGCCAAGAAAAAACTTTTTTTGGTTTCTTGTTTTTTGGAGCAATTGTTTGAGCAAGTTGAGGAATGAAGCGATGATAATAGTTAATCATCCCTATGAAACGTTGAATTTGCTTGACTGAGTTGGGAGTTTGGAAGTTTAAGATTGCTTCAACGCGATCCTTTGAAGGAGAAATTCCTTCAGCGCTGATTGAGTGACTTAAAAATTCCAAGGTGGAAACCCCAAAGACGCATTTGGAAAGATTGATGTTTACTCCATATTCCTCTAGTCTTTTAAATAAAAGCTCGAGATGCTCTTTGTGTTGTTCTTCAGTTTTGCTAGCAATGAGAAGATCGTCGATGTAAGCAAAAACGAAGTCAAGTCCAAAACAAACTTCATTCATATAACGTTGAAACGTTTGGGCAGCGTTTCGTAGCCCGAATGGCATTCGAAGCCATTCGAAAAGACCGAATGGTGTTGTAATGGCTGTTTTATGAACGTCTTCTGGTGCAACTGGGATGAGATGATATGCTCTCACAATGTCAAGCTTCGAAAAAATTTTGCAACCATGAATGTTCATGGAAAAATCTTGGATATGGTGAATTGGATGACAATCCGGAATCGTGGCAGCGTTAAGTCTGCGGTAATCACCACAAGGTCTCCAATCTTGGTTATTTTTCTTTTTTACCATGTGAAGAGGTGAGCATGTGCTTGAAGATAAAGGCTGAGAAATTCCCAGTTGCATCATATGTTCGAATTCGGTTTTTGCTGCTTTGTGTCTAGAGGCGTCAAGCCTTCTGGGCCTTGAAACTGGGAGCTGGCCTTTTGTAATAATATGATGAACAATTGTATGTTTTATTGGCGCAAAATAATTGGGTTCTTCTGTTAAACTCGGAAATTTTTGTATTATGTCATTATATTCACTTGTAACTTGAAAATGTTTAGGGGTTGGATCGTCAGATCTTATAGCTGTTGCGTAAGTATGGAGCTTTGTGAGGGGATCAATTAATCTTTTGTTTTTTGTGTCTACTAATAGATTGAACTTGGCTAGAAAATCGGCTCCTAATATTGGTCTGTTTACTGAGGCTAGTGTGAAGGAGTGAATAAAGCTTCGCCTTAGGCCAATATCGAGATTTAATAATTTGGAACCGAATGTTGGAATCGAAGTTCCATTAGCAGCTGAGAGTAGAAACAAAGGATTTTGAGGTGTGGATCCCCTTTTGCTATGAGGAAGAACTGACAGATCCGCCCCCGTATCGACAAGAAAAGTGAAATTGGAAGTTTTGTCTTTAATGAATAAGCGGCGAGTTGAAAGGCACTGCATGTTTGCCGCTGCAACAGCAGGTTTAATTAGTTTGGGTTATTCTTTTTATCAAAGTTGCAGGGCTTGTCGCATTTGTTAGCATTTTTCCTGAACCGTCTATGATACCAACAGATATTCGACCCTAAATTTGAATTTGCACGACTGTGTGAACGACTACTCCTGCTTCTATTATTTTGAAAAGTTTTATTTTTACTACGCGAACGGGAATCGAACGAAATTGCTTCAATCATCGACTCAATTTTACTAAGCCTTTGTTCAAGTTCATTAGAAGAATTATTATCTTGCTGAGCAGTGGAAAGACTACAAATGCTTGTATTTTGTGAAGCTTCGTAAATTTTGTCAGCGAGAGATGATAATTCTTCTAGAGATTTTTGACCGACCGATAATAAAGCGATATTAATTGGTTGAGGTAATCGACGCATCCACAAATTTTTGACAATATCGTCATTAAAAGAGGTACCAGCAAGCATTTTCATCGATCGTAAAACTTCCGATGGTTTTCGATCACCAATGTCCGCTTTGTCAATGAGGGTTTCTAAACGTTTTATTTCGGAAACCGAATGGCGTTCTACGAGTGCCGTTTTAAGTGCGAGATACTTGTTTGTATTAGGTGGATTTGAAAGAATGTCAATTACCGAGTCACAGGTGTCTGGTGGCAGAGCAGCAACCGTGAGACAGTATTTTGTCTCAGAACTTGTTATTCTATGCACTGTGAATTGTGCTTCTGCTTGGATAAACCATGTGACCGGATTGGAATTCCAAAATGTAGGAAGCCGAACTCTAATTGACTCTATTTCTACCGGAGGGGGACTCGATTGTACCGATGGTGGTGGTGGATCCGTTACGTTTGATCCGTTTTGACCACTTGGTTGATTATAACCGGGCATTTCAATTTTGATTGTTTTCATAAATCAGAACTTGAAATGAAATTGAAATTCCGAATGGATTTTAAAAGAATCGTAAAATTTTACAAAAAAATGTTTGCACGAATTTTGAAATTTTTTTGTTTTAAGCATTAAGCCCTGAAACGCAATATTTAATAAAAAAAATCACTATCAAAATCGTTTTTCCGATAAAACTAATTCAAACTCGAAAAATGGTTATAAAAAGTTATGAAAATTTATCTGTATGTGTGCGTGTGCTGTTGCAAATAACTCTCACCTGTTCAATTTCTTACAAAAAAATTTTATTCAGGAACCAGGATAGTACCAGGAACAAAGGCTACCGGCAAGTTGAAATTTTGAGCCGGTGTACAAGATGATGCTGCTTTCGTTTGAACTGGTATTCTAGTTGGGCGCTGATGATTTTCAGGATTTTTGCGCTGATGGCGTTGATGCAGCTTGTTGTAAGATGAGGCAAGTTTTTTGTTTTGGAAAAAAAACTTGGAAAAAAATGTTGACAAGTTATTTATTTGGAAAAAAAACTTGAAAAAAAATGTTGGCAAGTTATTTGTTGGAGAAAAAAAACTTTGCGAAAAAAATTGTGTTGCAGCTTGTGTTCCTTGCCTACTACCGTATGGAAACTGTACCTCTTGTTTCAAGCGTCTGTAACTGCGACTGTAAAAGTGCACTAAGCACGCGTGCAACTCGCCTTTGTAGTGTGTGAGATGATTGGCAGCGAATGTGTCAAGTAGAGTAACCTTTTGTGACGAGCGGTTGCTAGGCGGTTCCTGCTTAAGCACCTGTGTGCGCTGTGGTAGCAACACTGATCGATGACGACAATTGTTGGTGGTAACGACGGAAGCGGTGGAAACAAAAGTGGTAGCAGCAATGATGAAAAGTAGTGGTGAGGGCAGCAAACAACAATGAGCAGCAACAACGATGGGCAACAATAACGGGCAACCGCAATATGGACGGACGGTAGCAACGACGAACGGTGGTGAAATTTTTGTGGCAACAACTGATGGGATGTATTTGACTGTGCTGTGCAGTGATGCTTGGCAAATTGCGTCGTCTCGATGGCGAAATAAATTTTTATTTTCGGGGTCACCAATATAGCACGCATTTGCGTGGCTATTATTTATTCCTTATCGCGGACGAAACGCTTTTATTTTTTTAATTATTTTATTTAATAAGTTTTTATTTTAAGTTCTTAATAATTTGACAAATAGTTTTCTTTAGGTTGGGAGCAAATATTGCACCAGCACACAATATATATAATAAAATCGAACCGAACAAGTGGTTGGTGTCTAGTACCGAATCGGATGAAAGATGTGATCGAAATGAACGAGAGAAAAGCGGAAATGCAAAATGTCTGCATTCTGAATTTTCTTACATTTGAGCTTTAGATTTTGATAGATGACATTAAGCTTTGCGTATGAAATTGAGCTTTAGATTTGAATAGATGACATTGAGCTTTGAGTGTGAATGCTTTATTTAAGGTGTGTGCGCATCCACTACAACTTCAGCTTAGATATGGCAATCTTTACTTCGTCTAAGCAGGGAGGACGGGATTGTTGGCTTTCGTCGTCTATGTTGAATGGATCATCCTGCCTGAAAGAGGAATTCGGTTCGTCGTCGCCGTTATACAGTCTGCAGAAGTGGTCCTTCCATATACTCAGCACTGACTGCGATTCCACTATGATGTTTCCACTTTCGTCTTTGCAGCCTTCGGTTCTAGGTTTATGGACTTGTGAATTCCGTTTCACCTGCTCATAAAACTTTCGAACTTCATTCCTGCTTTTGAACCTCTCAACATCTTCGACCGCACGCTTCTCATGCTCTCTCTCTTTTTCCTTCTGAGAAGTCGGTGTTCATCTCACCTCTTCTGCTCGTAGAACTCATAAGCAGATCTCGTCCTTTTATGCAGCGCCGCTTTGCGTGCCTGTTGTTTGGCTGCATTTGCCTGCCGACATTCCTCATCAAACCAGGGGTTCCTTGTTGGTGGTTGCTTGAAACCCAGCACGTCAGAGGCGGCTTCTCTGAGTGCATCTTGGCAATGTTGCCACTGTTTTTCGATACATTGTGTTGGCGGCACAGAACTTCGAGAGAGGTTACTTGTAACTCGGTAGTAGAAGGATTTGGCGATCTCTTGCGATTGTAGCCATTCGACGTTGTACCTTCTCCCAGCATCTCCCTGTTTTGCCTTGGGCCTGGAAACCCGAAGTGCTACCTCGGCCTGAGTCGATGTTAGCTCCTCGGAAAGTTCGGACATCCATCGCAATATGGTCAATCTGGTTGACGGTAGATTGATCTGGAGATCTCCAAGTTCCTTTGTGGATGTTGAGGTGTGGAAAACGCGTACTGGCTACCATGACGTTTCGCCCCGCAGCAAAATCGATGAACCTAAATCCGTTGTCGGAAGTGTTGTCGTGCAGGCTGTTTTTCCCTATTATTCCACCAAAAATGTCTTCCCTTCCTAGCTTGGCGTTAAAATCGCCTAGGACAATTTTAATATTGTAGCTAGGACACTGCTCATATGTTTTGTCTAAGAGCTCGAAGAACATATCTTTGGTGTTGTCATCCTTCTCATCTGTGGGGGCGTGCGCGCATATCAGGCTAATGTTGCCGAATTTAGCCTTGATGCGGATGGTCATGAGGCGCTCGTTGATGCACCTATAGCTCAAGACTTGTTGCCTAAGTCTGGCTCCAATGACAAAGCCGCATCCAAATAAGCGCTGTTGGTTTTCTCGGTAGCAGTTACCATAGTAAATATCGCAGTTTTTCATCCTCTTTTTGCCCGGCCCATCCCATCGTATTTCCTGGATGGCGGTGATGTCTGCTTTATAGCATTTGTATTGTCTAGGTCCTCCGCTAATTCTTCGGCTGCACGTGGTCTGTTAAGGGACCTAACATTCCATGTGCATATCCGAAGTTCGTTGTCCTTAATTCCTTTGCTTAGGTTGTCAACAGTAAATCCGTCCGTATCCGAGGCTTGTTGGTGCTTCGCAACTATGAGATTTTTAAGTGGTCAGGAAGTCACCCCGACGGCACAACCCCCAACCTGGAGGGCCAGATCCTTAGTATAACTCCAAGGACGGGGAGCCGGATAAACCGCTCCTTATTGGCCTGGGCTCCGAATAAGTCGTGGAAGCCCTATAAGGTGTTCAATAAGTAGTTCAGCCTTACTGGAACTGTAGACGCCACCGTTAATTCCATCTCGGGAATTCCTCCGCTGCCGTCTGGATAAGGAGAGGTGCCTTAGTGGACGCGCCTCTCCCCTCCTCTCTCGTTTGCTGCCCCCAACAACTTTCCACTGGGGTTAGAACCCAATCTCCAGTTGAGGTACTAGGCACCCGATGTTCACCACGGGGAGGTGAGAGTAGGAGTTGATAGACAGAGGTGGGTTTTGAGAAAAACCTGTGGACGCTTGTGTCCTCTTGAATGCACATGCACAATGCACATGTCTACCATTTGAACATTTGAGTTAGTTGAAAATTTAATTTTTTTATTTTTTTTTTCTAATATGGTAGAAAAATGTATTTTAGCCCTAAATTAATCAAGACTATGATTGCTTCAGTGAAAATCTACATTTTTGTTGGTACACTGCGATAATGCAACCACTTGGTGGGGAGCGTATCGGAATCCCGCTTTTTAAAATCCCGAAATAAAAAGTTTTATAATCCCGTCTTCTAAAATACCGATATTTTTAAATCCCGTTTTTTAAAATCCCGCTTATTCAAAATCCCGATCAATTACAAACCCGCTTTTTAAAATCCCGTCAAATCCCGACAATCCCGTTTTTTTACAAAATACGTGCATTAAACTGAATAACAATATAGGAGTCAAAGGTTTGAATGTTAAATTACTTGAAAATATATAATAATAACAAATAAAACTAATATATTATAATAATATCGTAATTTGTTTGATTTTTACTGTACATAAACATTAATTTTTGTTTACAATATTAACTCTTTCACAAACAATATGCATCCTACAGAAAATCTACCTCTCAATAACGATTTTACCGCTCTAGTTGACTTTGTTAATTAACTTGAGTTTGTTTCTTTGATTTGTTTTACTTTATATTTTTATTTTGTTTATATTTTATATTTGTCAAAGGTTGCAATAAAATGAATCTAGAAACAAATCTTATTTTTTAATTTGTTTTCTAATTTCGATTTTGCAATAAAACTATGTAGTTGTTTGATTTTAAAAAATCAAGATTACAAAAAGCGGGATTATAAAAAATCGGAATTATAAAAAGCAGGATTATAAAAAACGGGAATATAATGGGTGATTTTTTAAGAGCTTGAGAACTTTTTTAAAAAAAAAAAAAACGCATAAAATTTGCAAAATCTCATCGATTCTTTATTTGAAACGTTAGATTGGTCCATGACATTTACTTTTTGAAGATAATTTCATTTAAATGTTGACCGCGGCTGCGTCTTAGGTGGTCCATTCGGAAAGTCCAATTTTGGGTAACTTTTTCGAGCATTTCGGCCGGAATAGCCCGAATTTCTTCGGAAATGTTGTCTTCCAAAGCTGGAATAGTTGCTGGCTTATTTGTGTAGACTTTAGACTTGACGTAGCCCCACAAAAAATAGTCTAAAGGCGTCAAATCGCATGATCTTGGTGGCCAACTTACCGGTCCATTCCTTGAGATGAATTGTTCTCCGAAGTTTTCCCTCAAAATGGCCATAGAATCGCGAGCTGTGTGGCTTGTAGCGCCATCTTGTTGAAACCACATGTCAACCAAGTTCAGTTCTTCCATTTTTGGCAACAAAAAGTTTGTTAGCATTGAACGATAGCGATCGCCATTCACCGTAACGTTGCGACCAACAGCATCTTTGAAAAAATACGGTCCAATGATTCCACCAGCGTACAAACCACACCAAACAGTGCATTTTTCGGGATGCATGGGCAGTTCTTGAACGGCTTCTGGTTGCTCTTCACTCCAAATGCGGCAATTTTGCTTATTTACGTAGCCATTCAACCAGAAATGAGCCTCATCGCTGAACAAAATTTGTCGATAAAAAAGCGGATTTTCTGCCAACTTTTCTAGGGCCCATTCACTAAAAATTCGACGTTGTGGCAGATCGTTCGGCTTCAGTTCTTGCACGAGCTGTATTTTATACGGTTTTACACCAAGATCTTTGCGTAAAATCTTCCATGTGGTCGAATAACACAAACCCAATTGCTGCGAACGGCGACGAATCGACATTTCACGGTCTTCAGCAACACTCTCAGAAACAGACGCAATATTCTCTTCTGTACGCACTGTACGCATTCGTGTGGTTGGTTTAATGTCCAATAAAGTAAACTGAGTGCGAAACTTGGTCACAATCGCATTAATTGTTTGCTCACTTGGTCGATTATGTAGACCATAAATCGGACGTAAAGCGCGAAACACATTTCGAACCGAACACTGATTTTGGTAATAAAATTCAATGATTTGCAAGCGTTGCTCGTTAGTAAGTCTATTCATGCTGAAATGTCAAAGCATACTGAGCATCTTTCTCCTTGACACCATGTCTGAAATCCCGCGTGATCTGTCAAATACTAATGCATGAAAATCCTAACCTCAAAAAAATCACCCGATACAAACCGGGATATCGAACCCAACCCGGTTGAAAACATCAACTTGAAGCTATTCACTGTTACCAAGGCATTCGAACCATGTGCTTTTTTTGATCAACCCATAAACTGCAATAAATTTTTAATGAAATCGATCACAGAAAAACAAGATCAACCGTTTTTTGTGTTGCATGACATTTTTTTACCGTTGTTTACTAATTTGGGTGCGCTGATTTCAAATCTACCTTCAGATTTTTTGTAGCAGCTCTAGTTAGTGAGATACGGGTACCGTTAAGTAGTCGATAGTTTCTATTTATAGCGGTGTAACTTAAGTAATTCCTTTATAAATTTCATTATGTCTTCCTCAAAGAGGACGTGTTTAAATCCTAACCGTGATTGTTTTTGTGTTATTTGCGGAGGATATACATATGTTCCAAAAATTTCGTTTAAATGTGTCGGACTTTGTGAAAAATGCATACTTCGAATACTTTGGGTTTCCGTTGCCATCAAATGTTAAACCTTGGATACCAAGTCTGGTCGTAAAAGTTGTGTTGAATCTTTGCGACTGTGGGCAAACAAAAAAGACCCACTTTTAAGTACAAAGGTCCTATGATTTGGCGTGAACCATCCAACCATCATGACGACTGTTATTTCTGTATAACGAAAATCATAGGAATAAACCATAAAAAGTGCTCTAAGTGGATATATCCAAACTTAAAATCTGCCATAAGACCAGTCTTGAGTATTAGTGATACATCAACACCACAGCAACCATGTACATCTTCGGAAAATTCAGACCAGTGCAGCGGACAAAGCGAAAACGACGGCAATTGTAGCAACAGTGATTTTGATTGCTACGGTAGTTCCCGAGCACTAAATCAAGATGATCTAAATGACTTGATCAGGGACCTTGGACTGTCTAAAGCGGCATCAGAAATTTTAGCTTCCCGATTGAAAGAAAGAAATTTGTTGACCAGAGAAACAAAGATATCGTACTACCGTAACAGGGAAAAAGATTTACTTCCTTTCTTTACTAAAAAAGATAATTTTGTGTTTTGCACTGATATTCCGGTCTAATGGCTGCAATGGGAGTAAAAGAGTATCATCCAGAGCAGTGGCGGTTGTTCATTGATTCGTCAAAACGAAGTTTGAAATGTGTACTTTTACATAATGGCAACAAACTTGATTCCTTACCTATTGCTCATTCTACAAAGGTTAAAGAAGAATATCCTACAATATCCTTAGTTCTCGACAAAATTAAATACAAGGAACATAACTGGGTTTTATGTGTTGATTTGAAAATGGTAAATTTTCTCCTGGGCCAACAAAGTGGCTATACAAAATACCCCTGTTTCCTATGCCTATGAGACAGCCCAGCTAAAGCTGAGCACTGGACAAAAAGAGAAGAGGCTTTGATTCCCGGTAAGCAAAATGTAATAAATGCTCCACTAGTATCCAGAGACCGAATTATATTGCCTCATTTGCCTATAAAACTGGGGTTAATAAAACAGTTCGTAAAAGCTCTAAACAAAGATGGCGAATGTTTCAACTACATTGTAAAAGTGTTTCCAAAGTTGAGTAGTGGGAAAATCAAGGGTGGTATTTTTGATGGCCCACAAATCAGGAAGTTGATAGATGATACGAATTTCATCAACCATATGACAGCTGTCGAGAAATGTGCATGGGAAGAGTTTGTTTGGGTAGTGAGGAATTTTTTGGGCAATAGGAAATCTGACGGCTACATTCAGTACGTTGAGCGGTTGCTGATACACTTCCAGCGGCTTGGATGCAACATGAGTATCAAGCTTCACTACCTTCACATCCATCTAGACTATTTTCTTGAAAATCTCGGCGACCTAAGCAAGGAACAGGGAGAGCGCTTTCACCAGGATATTCGCGTTATGGAGGAAAGGTATCAGGGGTACTGGAATGAACATATGATGGCTGATTATTGTCGGAGCATTCAAAATAGTTCTCATAATACATGTCACTCCAGAAAATCCAAAAAACGAAAATTTGATTCAGTATAAATATGTTTAATACATTTTTTAAACTTAAACTATGTGCATTTTCAATGAAAAATCCTGTCCCTTCATAACTCCAAAACTAGAGCTGCCACATAAAAACAGCATATATTTTTAAAATCAGCGTGGAAAAACTATTCAGATTCATTTAAGAAATCTTATGCAACAAACATCAATGAGATAAAATCTTTAAAAACCCAATCCGTTTCATGTCATGGAATATTCGGATTGAATTTGTGCTTCACACTGACATTGTAGATTTTAACTTTATTGCATTCCTTGCAGTATATCAAAACAAAGTCCATTCTTTATTTCTTAAAATTTCGTTTTTCTATTTTTCATAATCCATGGCAATTTTTTTTATGTATTTTGAATAAATAAAATTGCACCCTAAATGTCTTCAAAAAACGTTCTTGAAACACCAAACAAAAATAGAAATTTTTAATAAAACTCGCTTCCATGGTTTGTAGCTCACTATACCCATATATAAACTTTCAATCCATACAAATTTTTTATCAACGTTTTCCTAACCAACAAATCATGTTCATAGAAATATTTCTTTGTGTGTGTGTTCTCCTTTTGAAAAACACTTTTCATCATACATTCGAACACAATTTCATACCATACATGTTCTTTACTTACCTCATAATTGACAACTACTGGTGTTTGATGATGGGGAGGGTAAGATATTTTCGGTCTGTCATATTGTACAACATCATCCGCATTTAAATCACTACAGCTCTTTACTGTTTTAAAAGTTGAAACCTGCAATAAAATATAGAAATATAAATAATTATATGTATGTATACAAAACATATATGTACATGGTAGAACTTTAATTATGTAAACAAAAATAAAAACCATGATACTCATACTCGTTTATGATGCCATGTTGAAATGAACAAATTTATGTTAATATTATACTGATATACTGTTGTTCATAAAGTTGTATAAAATATATTTATGTTGAAAAGTAAAATACTCGTAAACACAACCGTCATATGTCTAATATTGTACTAAAGTTCATACACAAACACATGTTCATTATACACAATTGGATTTGTTTCAAGGGAAAATTTGGTAGACATTTTTAAATAAAATGGAAAAGTAAATACATGATTATTATTGTAAAACTAGTAATTAATTATGAAATTCTAAATTTCACCTGGAGAACTGCATCGTTTTCATCTTAATTAAAGTTTCCATGGAACATTATTATGCTTACATTGCATTTGACTTCCAATCGGAATAGAACAAGTTTTCAAAATATTTGATTGACACGTTTATTGTATGCCCCCTTTTCGTTGAATTGAAAAATTATTTTTTTTTTTACGAATTAATTTCAAACTGATTTTTCGAGAGTATTACTGAAGGGTTGGGATCGAAATACTTTATGAATCAAAATACTGTATTTAAAATACTGTATCTCAAAATACTGTATTTCAAAATACTGTATGTACAAAATACTGCCTGATCAAAATGCTGTATCTCCTCAAAATTCTGTATTTCAAAATACTGTAAATAAGGCTAAAAAATAAAAATCGTTTTGACAATGTAAAAAAGTTCGCATTTTTTTACATTATCAAAAAGATTTTTATTTTTTAGCCTTATTTACAGCATTTTGAAAACAGGGGTGGAACCGGCTAAGGTGATAATTGACTATCATATTTTTGATAGTTAAATTTGACTATCGTTTTCATTCCGTCTGTGTAAGATGATTCAACTCAATTCAATTCGATTGAACTATTTCAGGTTATAATTGTCACAATTCATTGTTGCCATGGTGAAATTTTAAAATGATTCCTATACAAAATATCTAAATAAAAGTAAATAGGGTCAAAGGGGGTAACTGTAAACGATTTTGCATTTTTGATTTTTTTTTCACTTGTAATGTTTGTAACAGCTTAACTATGCAATGTCGAAAATTTTTGTTTATGCTACTTAAGTTTGGATTGTATTATCTATTAAAGAGTAGTAATCTTAATGGCGTTTGTTTATTAGTTTTCATAAAATTTGATGTTTACATTTACCCCCCCTCGTTTTTTAAGTAAACGAGAAAAATGGGGTAAATGAAAACAAAGAACTCGGTATCTAAAGCATGTAGAACAAAAACTTTTGGTACAAAAATGAACAAAATGAAACCTTAATCATATAATGAAGAAAAGAAATCAAAATAACGTTGTTTACATTTACCCCAATAAAAATTCTTACAGAAGAAATTCAAAGGCAAAAATGTTAAATGGAGTTTTATTTTAAAATAAATAAATAATTATGATAAATAAGTTTTACATTTCGAAAGTTGGAACTTTTTTATTAAAATCCACAATTGTTATTCCTTCAATAACAGTTGCTTTTGGCTCTGGCAACAATCCACAAATTTGGGTCAGATTAACAAAACTTATATCGCTTTCGACAACTTGAAACATTGTTTTTGATGAATTCATGCTTGTTGTACCAATGACTTCAATTTCATCTTCTTCTTGCAAGACTTTGGAAACCAAACAAACGTACTTATACACAGAAGCTAGCCGTTTGCCACCCTTGAAGTTGACAACGACATACATTCCTTGTTTTAGGTTGTTGATTCCATCAATGTCCAACAATTCTATGTCCTCGTCTTCTTCGCCTTCATTCCACGCTGATTCAATACTTTGAATCGATACATCGTCTTCATCTGATGATGAGTCCTCAATATTGGTTTTCTTGGACTTAAGTTTTTTTGGTTTTGAACGTTTTACTTTTTCCTGTAAAAATGGTTTTTCTTTTTTAGGTCGCTTTTTTGAAAGTTTTTCAGCCTTCAGGTCATCAGCTTCCTTTAAACGGCTTAACACTTCGTTTGTTGTTAGTACTTCTCCGTATTTCATCTGCTTTAAGCGTGACACTGGCTTCTTTTTATCTTCAGGTTTAGTAGAAGTTGACGGAGATGGATTTTGAAGAATGAAGATATTTTCTAAAAGTTCTTTAGGTAAAAAATAAAACAAAAAAGGAATTAGAATAAAGAGCCAAACTTAAGCCAAGAGATAAATCTAAGGATATTAACTTACCTTGAGAACGAGCCAACATAGTTTGTGGAGATGAAGGTGATTCATTTTGAGCTAGCGGTGCCTCTCGGCTATTCTCGATAGTTTGACAAGTACCTAGATGTAAAAGCAGAAGAAGGTTCTTATGAAAAGAATAAGAAAATCGTCTGGAAGTTTCTTACCCTTTGATGTAGATGGCATCTCAATCTGTTCTGCAACTGTTTGCCTCATAGCTTTAACAAAGTCCAGTGGAAAGGAAGGTATTGGTTCTGGCTGAGGCACTGCGATAGATGGAGCTGCATCATGTATTGGTGAAGCAGTTGACCAGATTTTACATAGTTCATTGTAAATAGCTTTTTCCTTTGCGTTGAAGGCAATAAATTTAGTCGGATCAAATGGGAATATCCCGGTGGATACAAATCCTGAAATAATATTTGATGACGTCAAGTTGTTTTCCCAGATTGGATTCAGAAGTGCTGAAAAGTCGCTCTTTGGAAGCCGGCAGCTTCCTTGGCCCATCATATTTTTACCATATTTAACAAGAGCTTTATCCCAAGCTGTTTGAACTGGGCCAAAAACACATTTGTCAAGCGGTTGCAGTTTATCTGTCAAATGACTTGGAAAACGAACCAATTGTATATTATTTTTTAAAGCCTCTTCAACGATCCTAACACTGATATGGCTAGAGTGGCCATCGTAGAGCAGAATGGCAGTTTGGTCTAATAAACCTCTTTCCTTTCTTACTTCTTTGACGTGAGGAATTAGACCATTGAAGATCCAATGGAAAAACTGGGGCTCTTGCATCCACCCCTCCTTTGACGCAGCATAAAGTGTTCCTGGAAAGGAATCCATTGAGGTCCATCGTGCTTGGACTGCACCACCTTTAAAAACAATAAGCGGTGGTAGCTTATCTCCACTAGCAGACACGCATGCCAAGACTGTTGTTGACTCTCTTCCAGAACCACCAGAAACCCGGCTTAAGGGTACACCTTTTTCTCCGATGGCTCTGAGACGACTTGGATCACTTCCAAACCCACTTTCATCTGCATTTAAAACAAAAGCTGCCTTATCGGGAACTCATCATAAACTTTTTTTAATTTCGTATAGAAATCGAATATAATTTCAGCTTTTCGAGCATCTTGGCGTGCTTTTTGTAAATGCTCCGGTTTTTTTAGAGAAAGGTTTGGATGCCGTGACATGAAACTCCGTCTCCTGGCCTACCATTATGGAAAGGGGTAACCATGTTCTCTGCCCTTATATAGGTACCTACTAGATCAAGGAGGCCATCCTTATCGCAAGGGTAACCAGCACGAGATCTTGAAATAAGGCACCTAACTATAGTGTCCTCCGCGTTTGATGAAAGTGCAGGTTTTCTGCCTCTAGATATAATGGCAGTAGGATTTTTCCTTCCACCGATGCGATTATAAATAACCGAAATAGGGACACCGTACGCTTCTGCTGCTTGTCGATATGTTTTGTTTTTGTTGCACACATCTTCAACAGCATGGAGAATATCTTCTGACGTGTATGATGGAGCTGTAGTTTTTCGTTGATATGTACGTGGCATCTTTTGATATAAAATATTGTTAGATCAACACCAAAGCCATTGAAAATGGATATTTACAATTACCCCAAATTGTTCACTTTTACCCCATTTCGGTGTTTACATTTACCCATGACAGGAAAATAATGGGGTAATTGTAAACAGCCAATAACTTTTAAATTTTGTTATGCAGACTAATAAAAACATATAGCATGCATTTATACTCATATTTCACTTTCTTAAATATAAAATTTAACTTACTTTGATCGCTTCTGTTTGTTTTGGAACAGTTTTAATTACCACTGTTTTTGATTTCTTGTTTGATGAAAAAAAATAATCTTATCCTTTTTTTTACCACGTTACAAAAATATGTGATTTATTAAATATTAACTATATTAATATAAAGAATAATAATAATTTGATACTTAGCAATGGTCAATGGTGTGGTGCGCTCTATGGTCTCGATCCAAGTGAAAGAATTTTAATTTCCTTGCTTTTGATTAGCAGCGAAGACAATTAGCACACTGATTGCAGATTTTCTCTCCACGCATATTCGATTGTTGTTGTAATTTGTGGATGCTGTTGCAAATTGAGAATGAGCAAGCTGTGCAGGTGAGTTCACCACATCATTGACCAAGTGCAGCAAACAGTGTAACAATTTAAAGTTAAGAACATACAAAAAGAGAAAATGAATTTAAAGTACATTTTTAAACAAATAGAAAGATGTTTTGTAGGTAATGAATTTGCAATTAAATAAAACAAAATAAACAGATTAACAACAATATAAGGTGAGAGGTTGGTTTCCAAACATGCCGGCCCCCCTGGAACGAGTTTCAGGACATCGGTAGCAAAGCCAATTTTGAAATAGGACGAACATATGTTCCTGTTGCGGTTCGTACGTTGGCAACTCGTACCCTTTCATCTGTGCCAGGGTTGACCGATACGATTCGGCCCAAGATCCACTTCGTTGGTGGAAGATTATGTTCCTTGATTACGACTAAGTCTCCAGGTCTAAGGTTGATTGTAGGTTTTGCCCACTTTGGCCTCTCTTGTAGAGATGTCAAATACTCGGTGTGCCACCGTTTCCAAAAGCCTTGCACCATGCTTTGGATATGATTCCAAGTCGAGAGGCGGTTGATTGGAGTATCAGTATTGCTCGGTTCAGGAACAGCTGTGAGTGGTTCACCTATAAGGAAATGACCTGGTGTTAATGGGTTTAAATCAAAATCGGACAAAGAACATAAAGGACGTGAGTTTAGTATAGCTTCTACTTGTGTTAAAAAGGTATATAATTCCTCAAATGTCAGAATTGAGCTTCCGATAACACGGCGCAAATGAAGCTTTACTGACTTTACGCCAGCCTCCCATAATCCACCAAAGTGTGGAGCAGAGGGAGGGATAAAGTGCCAAGATATGCCGTCCATGGCAAGGGCTGCAGTGACTGCATCATTATGGGATTGTGCAATAACAAGAGTATGCATCTCATTTAAGCATCTTCGAGCTCCATGAAAGTTCGTCCCATTGTCGCTGTAGATGTTGCTGCACTTGCCGCGGCGAGAAACAAATCTTCGCAAGGCTGCGATGAAAGCGTCTGTGGTGAGGTCACTGACCAGCTCCAGATGTATGGCCTTCGTAGACATGCACACGAACACGGCAATATACGCTTTGGACATCTTCGCCTTACGACATCGAGATAGCCTGATGGTGATAGGTCCCGCATAGTCACAACCTGTATTTGTAAATGGGCGACTGGGTTGAGTGCGATAGGATGGAAGATTACCCATAATCTGCTGCATGTTTCCCTTACGTTGCATAAAACACGTTTTGCACTTATGAACAATTTTGCGGATAAGATTTCGGCTACCCATTATCCAAAATTGTTGTCGAATGAATGCGAAAGTTTCAGATACTCCTGCATGGAGATATCGACGATGGAAATCTGTAATAATGAGGTTAGATATGGGATTAGATTTTGGTAAAATGATAGGATGTTTGATATTGAAGGATACGCTTGCGTTTTTTATACGTCCACCGATGCGAAGTAGCCCATCACTGTCCAAAAAGGCGTTGTATCTTAAAAGTTTCGATTTTGCAGGTAGTTGGTTTTTGGTTTGCAAGTGCAAGATGTCATCTTCAAAGAATAAAAGTTGAACGAATTTTAAGATGGCAATTCTAGCCTTTTGAATTTCAGGGTAGCTCAGACCATGAACAGCCCGAGGATTGGTTTTTGGTTGAAGGTTGGAAATATATCTAAAGATGTATGCAGCAACACGCTGCAGGCGACTCCAACTCGAATACCTTCCTATCAGATCGTGAAAGACATGTCCATCAAACGACGTGACGAGTGCATGCCTTACGACTGATTTCTCCTCCAACTTAGCTGATTCCGCATTCAAGGTGCTTGGATAGAGGTTGGATTTTGGCCAACTGTCTTCTGAATCGGATAACCAGGATGGACCGGTCCACCAAAGATTGTGATTGAATAAATTTGAAGGTGGTACACCACGTGATGCACAATCAGCAGGGTTCGATTCAGACGGAACATGTCGCCAAGCAGATCTGGGTAAGGTTTCCAAGATGGCAGCTGTTCTGTTGGCGACAAAGGTTGCCCACCTGCGTGGGGGCGATGAAAGCCAATGCAAAACGATCTCAGAATCGCACCACGCAAATGTTCTATGAATGTTAGTGTTGAATGATGATTTTACGAAGCTTATTAACCGCGCAAGCAAAACCGCACCACAGAGTTCAAGGCGGGGAATAGATACCGGTTTTAAAGGGGCTACCTTAGTTTTAGCAGCAACGATGACAACGTTCACTTTTCCGTCGGCAGATTTCGAAAGGGCATAGACTACCGCGGCGTACGCTAACGATGAGGCATCTGAAAATCCGTGAAGCTCAACAGTCTGTTCAGATGAAAACACATTACGCGGAACGTAAATTTTTTCGAAACATGGCAATTGTTCACGATAGGTTATCCATTTTTCCGCGAGATCAGCTGGAAGAGGATCATCCCAACCCAAAGTCAAAGACCAGAGATTTTGAAATAGCATCTTGAAAAGGATCACTGAAGGGGCCAAGAACCCTAAAGGGTCAAAAATACTGGCTACTTCCGATAGCAAAGTTCTTCTGGTTATCAAGGGACAAGGTTTTGAAGTTGTTAGGCGATATGAGTACATATCGGAGGCAGGATTCCAGTACATTCCCAATACTTTTATGAGTGACTGCGAACGTTCAGGGTCTACGAAAGAATACTCACAATCCTCAGGGTTTTGTTTGGCTAATAGAGCCCAGCAATTGGAACTCCATTTACGAAGCTGAAGACGAGCTTCCGATAGTAGCGAGGTCAGTTCAGATTGCAAATCTAACAAAGTTTGGATTGAATTCCCGCCTGTCATCACGTCGTCAACGTAGACGTCACCAAGCAAAACCCGAGCTGCATTTGGGTACACAGTTTTATAGTCCTCGGCGATTTGTTGTAACACGCGTACCGATAAAAATGGAGCCGACGCAGTGCCATAGGTTACGGTTCGTAGTCGATAATGTTCGATATGATTATTTGGGTTTGACCGCCATACGATTCGTTGATAATCACAATCCTTCTCGTTTACCCATATTTGTCGAAACATTTTGACAATGTCGGCGGTAAACACATAACGATGTTGCCGAAACCGTAGACAAACACCAATTAGATCACGTTGTATAGGCGGACCGATTAACAACTTGCTATTCAACGACTGTCCATTTGAGTCTTTGACAGAGCCATCAAACACGACGCGAAGTTTCGTTGTCGAACTGTCCGGCTTAAAAACGGCATGATGGGGTAAATAAAATTGACTACATGGATTTTTTTGAATATCACTTTGAGGAATAAGTTCCATATGACCAAGGTCGAGGTACTCTTGCATGAATTCAGAGTATTGCCTATTCAATTCAGGATGTTTTTGGAATCGACGCTCCATCGAATATAGCCGTGAAACCGCCGACTGCAGCGTACCTTCAAACTTTGGTAAAGGAGTTTTAAAGGGAAGTGCAACCACGTATTTTCCGTCGGAAGCGCGACTAAATGTTTGTTGGAAGTGTTTTTCAGCTGGATCATTAAAGGCATCAAACGAATTGTGAGAAGAGATATGCTCTAGCTCCCAAAATCGTTGGAGAAGAGCATCCAAGTCAAGAGCAGAATGATATGACGATAATTCGAAATTACAAGAGGTTGGATCAAAGAACTCTCCAGTGATAACCCATCCGAAGGAAGTATTTTGAGCGATAGGTTTACCTGGAGGTCCAACAACTTGTTCTGATTTCAAGATAGACCAAACCTTATCAGCCCCAAGAATCACGTCAACAGCACAAGAGAAGTTAAAGCCAGGATCTGCCAGATCCAAGTTGCAAATATAGTCCAAAGTCGAGATATCAAACGAGTTAGACGGTAGATTTGAAGTCAATTTAGTCAAAACTAAGGCATCGACCGTCAAAAATGTGGAGCTATATCGAGAAAGTAGTTTCAAAGATACGACTCCCTTAGTAAACCCGGCTTCCATTGAACCTACTCCTAATACTGGGATTCGAGCGTGAGTTCGTCGAAGTCCAAGTTTTTGAACACACGATTCAGATATGAACGATGATTGGGACCCGGTATCCAATAATACACGAACATCAATGAGCTGGTTTTTGTTATTTTCTAGCTTAGCAAGAATTGTTGGTAAAACTGTATGTTTTCGAAGGCTAAATTCACGAGAATGGTTACTGACCAAAGGTGTAATGGCATACGGATTAGGTGTCCCCGAGGACTGATTTTGTAGCGAAGCTGATGACGACGACGATGTCGATTGATTTGTTTGAGAAGGGTCAGATACCGGCTCAGAAATATAATTTGATTCATCCTGATGCACTAAGTAGTGATGCCGAGCTTTGCATATGCGACATCGAAAGGTCGATCGACATTTTTTAACGGAATGACTTGACCGAAGGCAGTTAAAACAAATCCCGTTTGTTTTGGTAAAGTTTCTACGCGATGGAATATCTAATTCAAGAAATTTTGAACACTGGTGTAAAAGATGATTGGTTTTACATAATGGACATTGCGAACTATTTTCAGAAGGTTTAGCTACCAACGCTCGAATCGAACTTGCCGGCTTTCCACGCGATGATGATGAGGACAAACGATTTAGAGTCTGGCATGACTCTAGTGCATCGCACCGACGCTCAAGAAATTCGATAAACGTCGTTATTGTCATATCTTCCCGAGACCCGACTTCTTCTGCCCAAGCATGTTTTGTTTCACTATCTAGTTTATTGAGCAGAATGAAAATAAGCCACGGATCGCGATTGTTCTTAGATAGTGCATTTAATCCCCGAATCACCTCATCCGCACCGTCTGTAATCTTTCGAAGTATTTGTGCATTTGGAGCGTTTATTGTCGGTAGGGACAAAAATTTTTGAACAAAGGACTGAACAACTAAAGTTCCCCTATCAAAACGTTTTTCAAGTCTATCCCATGCTTCAGTGTAATTAACATCTGAAACCTTTATGTGTTGGATTAGATCAGCGGCCGTTCCGCTTAAAAAAGATTTTAAGTATTGAAACTTGTGAGTCGATGATAAGTTTTCTTTTGTATCCACCGAACCCAGAAACAAATCACGAAAAGACGGCCAGTCCTTATAATCACCCGAAAACTTCGGAATCACAATTGGTGGCAGTTTTATTTTTTCAGGAGTTTTTGTCGAAGAGTCTAACACGGCATTGTTTGAATTTTTAGAACTCCTTTCACGTATTGCCACAGTCAACCCCGCGTGGGCTTCGAAATATTTGTCTTCGTATAACCCGAAATCAGTATTAAACTCCTCGGCCTCACCTTCCCCTACAAGCTGAAGACATTCATAATGTAGGGTAGTGAATTCATGCCATGCTTCAATTACCCTATTTAGTCTAATTTCTAACATCTCCAATGATGTCAATTGTTCAATGGATGTTATAAATTCAACCGCACGAGTTAAAGTGGCCTTTGCAATACCACGCTTATGTTTTAATGCGTTCATATTTCACAAATATATAGAATGTTCGACGGTGAAATATAAAAGAAAAACAACCAAAGTACAAGTAATTAACTAAACGAAACCAGCTTAATCGAATTGTTCAATTGGTTAAATGTATATATGCATATAATATGCAGTAAACCATATAAGTACATTTAATGTTCTATTCATATATAATAATAAATTTATATGTATATATATATATCCAAACGATATTAACCAAGAGGAACGCACGAGGTTTTCTAGCTATGAACATATACAATATATATGTAGCACGAGAAGTCTACGAACGAATTTGCACTTAAATGTTTTTTATGCACAAGATTAATTTCACCGATTCAATTAATAATAAATCCGGCTCGAAGGACCATATGTTTTTGATTTCTTGTTTGATGAAAAAAAATAATCTTATCCTTTTTTTTACCACGTTACAAAAATATGTGATTTATTAAATATTAACTATATTAATATAAAGAATAATAATAATTTGATACTTAGCAATGGTCAATGGTGTGGTGCGCTCTATGGTCTCGATCCAAGTGAAAGAATTTTAATTTCCTTGCTTTTGATTAGCAGCGAAGACAATTAGCACACTGATTGCAGATTTTCTCTCCACGCATATTCGATTGTTGTTGTAATTTGTGGATGCTGTTGCAAATTGAGAATGAGCAAGCTGTGCAGGTGAGTTCACCACATCATTGACCAAGTGCAGCAAACAGTGTAACAATTTAAAGTTAAGAACATACAAAAAGAGAAAATGAATTTAAAGTACATTTTTAAACAAATAGAAAGATGTTTTGTAGGTAATGAATTTGCAATTAAATAAAACAAAATAAACAGATTAACAACAATATAAGGTGAGAGGTTGGTTTCCAAACAACCACTGAAAAACTTAAAAGCACGGAAAAACGAATGACTCACGGCAACGAACAAAACATAAATAACCCTTTAAAAGACAACGCCTTCCTCGCGTCAATATGATTTAAATATAATGTATTTTCAAATAATTTCATGGCATGCTTCAAATTATAAACGGTTTTGAGAAAATTAAGTGCGTTTACAATTACCCCAGTTCACAATTACCCCCCTTGACCCAACATTCTTACTTTTCTTGTGTTTTTTCGAATGTCGTAAGCTTTGTCCGTCACAAGAATGTGTTTTTGTACCTAAAAAAGGTAACTGAAAAAAATTCCATTCGTTTTTAGTAAGCGTCTGGTAGCTCTATTCAGAAACAACATATTTGTAGGAAAATGACTATCACATTTTTGTTGTGACAGCTTCTTAGGTATCAATTTGACTATCACCTTACATATGTAGATCGAATTCGATTATTTTGACTGCCATTTATCAACAATCACCTTAGCCGATTCCACCCTAGAATACTTTTTTTTAAGAAAACATCATAATACTTTTTCATTAGCAAAATGTTCTAATATACTTCCCTTGAACAATAACATATACCTATGAAAATTCATATGTAAGTCTCTGAAATAATAAAAACAAAAATAATAATTTAAATGGTATCTTCTTTTTATTTTCTCTTTCTCATTTTCTTCTTCTTAGCTATTTGTATCTCTCTCACATTTTTACATGAATTTTTCCTACCATAATCAACAATTGCATAAACAATTGCACCAAACTAACTAATCTGTCAAAACTTCCAGTATTATACAGTATTATGAGATACAGTATTTTGACAATACAGCATTTTGAGACGCAGTATTTTAAATGTACAGTATTTTAAAATACAGAATATTAACCATACAGTATAATGACCATACAGTATCGTACAGTGTCATACAGAATTTTGACCATACAATATTTTAAAATACAGCATTTCGACCCGCTTCCGTTACTGAACATTTTTAAAATACTCGTATGATGCTAAAAATTTGCATTAAATTCTAATGAAAAGCAATCATTGTGTACTTTTTACAAATAAAGGGTTTACATTGAATAACATAAACATACACATATTAAAGAAATATTTTTAAAACTTTGTTTAGTTTTTCTATTTAGTCATAAGACTTGTCAAAAATGTTGCTTCACATAAACCCCTATATTTTCTAACGATATAAATACATATGTATCGGGTGATTTTCTAAGAGCTTGAGAACTTTTTTTAAAAAAAAAACGCATAAAATTTGCAAAATCTCATCGATTCTTTATTTGAAACGTTAGATTGGTCCATGACATTTACTTTTTGAAGATAATTTCATTTAAATGTTGACCGCGGCTGCGTCTTAGGTGGTCCATTCGGAAAGTCCAATTTTGGGTAACTTTTTCGAGCATTTTGGCCGGAATAGCCCGAATTTCTTCGGAAATGTTGTCTTCCAAAGCTGGAATAGTTGCTGGCTTATTTGTGTAGACTTTAGACTTGACGTAGCCCCACAAAAAATAGTCTAAAGGCGTCAAATCGCATGATCTTGGTGGCCAACTTACCGGTCCATTCCTTGAGATGAATTGTTCTCCGAAGTTTTCCCTCAAAATGGCCATAGAATCGCGAGCTGTGTAGCATGTAGCGCCATCTTGTTGAAACCACATGTCAACCAAGTTCAGTTCTTCCATTTTTGGCAACAAAAAGTTTGTTAGCATTGAACGATAGCGATCGCCATTCACCGTAACGTTGCGTCCAACAGCATCTTTGAAAAAACACGGTCCAATGATTCCACCAGCGTACAAACCACACCAAACAGTGCATTTTTCGGGATGCATGGGCAGTTCTTGAACGGCTTCTGGTTGCTCTTCACTCCAAATGCGGCAATTTTGCTTATTTACGTAGCCATTCAACCAGAAATGAGCCTCATCGCTGAACAAAATTTGTCGATAAAAAAGCGGATTTTCTGCCAACACACATTTCGAACCGAACACTGATTTTGGTAATAAAATTCAATGATTTGCAAGCGTTGCTCGTTAGTAAGTCTATTCATGATGAAATGTCAAAGCATACTGAGCATCTTTCTCTTTGACACCATGTCTGAAACCCCGCGTGATCTGTCAAATACTAATGCATGAAAATCCTTACCTCAAAAAAATCACCCATTACATATATTTTCGAATTTAATAAAATGTTTGAGTTATGCATAGATACTTTGTTAATAGAAGCCAAATTCTTAATTAAAAGTTTTTTAAATTTTTAAAATGTGTGAGAAAAAAGCTGTTTCAAATTAATCTGTTTCGATTAAAAACTTTGTCAGCCTCGACATTCATTGCATTCAAAACAGGTTTCAGTTGTAGGGAGGATTTATTTTGCGAAAGCCATTCGCTTACCGAAAGCATTCTTATCTGCTTTAAAATGTTAAGATTTTTTGGCACTCTCTGCTGCAACTCTTTTACTAGCTTTATAATAAAATGTTTACAATTTTGTCAATATCTTCCTTGCTTACTTCCAAATTTAATTCTAATTCATTTAGTTTTTCTTCGCATTCGACTCCAAGGTAAGGCTTTGTTTGTAGCCTTAAGCAACTTATGTCTAAATTAGGACTACAATCATAGTCACAGTTGGGCATAACAATTTTTTTGATAAGCATTAATATGAGAAGTTCCAAATCACCCAAAACAAAAACAAAATAGATTCTAAATAATATATACAATGCTGCCAATTGAAATTAGCTTGTCAAAGAGGATGCAAAATGGGTGTGTTCGTTGATTGCAGTTAGAAATTATAATAACTCGCTTACACTTGGTTCACCATGAGCAAATAATTAAAGAAAGTGTTTCGAATTTTTGACTTAATTCCAGTCAAAAACAAATGTTGACTGAATCTGTATTTTATTTCGAGCTAACGAAGAAAAAATCCAGTCAAATCTGACTGGAAACAAGTCAAAATGGCAACAGTGCTTATAAGGTGCTTATAAGCAGCGTTACCACTACTCAAAAAAAAGTGGAAGTAGATTTTAGGAAAAAAGTGAAGTAGATTGAGCAAAATGGAAGTAGATTTCAAAAATTAGCTTTTTCATATTTTTCTACATATTTTTAAATTAAATTATTTCAATAAAAAAAATAAAAAAAAATAAAACAAGCCTTCATATCATATAATTCAATATGTTAATGTAACATTTCTTAAATTAATTCTTGGTTGTTTGCAACGAAAACGCAAAGATTGGGCTCGTGTTGGTCAAATTAAATGACTTTAGGATGTTTTGATTGCAAAGGACGAGTTCTACAAGAAATAGTAATTGTAATCGTAATACAATAATTTCAGTACATCAACAAACCTTTTATCTTTGTTTTTGGACAACTTGAAAATATCTTTTCATATTAAAAAACAAAAAATCAAATCCAAAATAACACTAGAGCACAACTTAACACAAATAACATTTACAAACAGAAAGAAATAAAATGGACGACTGGTTCGCATGAACTCGCTCATGTATCCAAAAAAAGTCTGTTTGAAACTATTTCCTGTAATTTAAGAATTTAAATGTACCCGGAAAAAAGTTTGTTTTGAAAAATGTAAATGATTTAAATTTGATTTCTCAAGAAAACCTTAATTTTTTTAAATTTGTATTTGAAAATCGTTTTTGAATTTATTTTTGGTATATAGTTTTGAACTTATTAATTATTAGACGTCTTACATTTCAATTTTGTAAAAAATGATGACATTTTCAAGATATCAAATTTCGAAAAAAAAAAAAAATATTTGTTTTTAAATTAAAATTAAAAACAATGACATTTTTGGCAGAAAAAAAATAGTTTAGTTCTTGAGAAAACCTAAAAACAAAATAACGGTTCTATCTGGGTACCCTTCTGGAGTAATAAAAAAAATATTTCTTTATATTGAAAGGAGCCAAACTAAGAACACAAATTTTAGCAAGAATTTAAAACAAATCTACCGGTTTGTTTTTGAAAATATAATAATATTTCTTAGAATACAAAATTAGCTTGAAGCCAAAATCTCAAATTTTTGAGAAAATATTTGAGCCGAACATCAATTTTTACCAGCTTTTAGTAATTTTTGTTAGGTTTTTATTTGTTTGCAAGATAACTGTCCATTCGATTTTTCTCAAAAAATTTATCGAATGTTGAAAACAATATTTTTTAAAATATAAAATTAGTTTAAAGCCATAATCTCAAATTTTTCAAAAGATGTTTGAGTCGAAAATCAATTTTTACCAACTTTTAGTAATGTTTTTTTTATGTTTTTATTTTTTATAAAAAAAAAACTGTCAATTAGATTTTTTTCAAAATTTCACAAGATGGCAAAAACGTTATTCTTCGTTGCATACCATTATTTTTGATATCATTTTTTGTAAGTAAAATATTCGAGGTGACAATTATTTTTTTCAGTTTTTTTTTTATTTATAAAAAAACCGTTAATTGGATTTTTTCCAAAAATATATTACAGTCAAACTTCTTTATAACGAACCTTCAAGGGAACAAAAAATTGCTTCGTTATAAAGAAGTTTTATAACAAATTCGTTATATATAGAATTTTTTTTTAACATACAGCTTCTGCAGAAGTCATTTGAGAATTCGCCTAATCTCATTAAAAACATATCAATTTTCGATTGCACATGAACAATTTATCCAGATTCAGAAAAAAAATTAGCTTTTTGTTTGATAATAGAGCCCGATAGTGGTAAATTCCTTTTCTTGTTTATCTGCACCCATTTTAACATTGCTTTATCCACATTGCCGTATTTTGTTTTTCTTAGTTTTTTTGACTTCTGTGTGAACTTTCTTCGACATACTTTAAAATTTTGCATTCATTCTTTAAAATTGTCGACAATGTACTAAACGATACACCAATTTTTTCTGCAACATCTTTTTTCTTTTCTCCCCTTTTAACTTTTTCAATCATCGATAACTTCTCTGATAGCGAAATAGCTTTGCGCTTCAACATTTTGGCAACAACTCTCGAACTTAAAATGCCATCTTAAACAATTTACCTGTTGATATGCGTAACATTTCTACTACACATCCATGCATACACACATTCACTTTAAGAAAATTCTTCCCAAAACGGGCAGTTCCCTTTTAAAATAAGGAATACAAATCGTAGTAAACTTTGTTTTCAAATTTGAAAATTGACATTTCGTTATAAAGAAACAACTTTGCTTTCGGGCCACAAAATTAGTTCCTTATAAAGAACATTTCGCTATAGAGAATTTCGTTATAAATAACATAATTTGTATGGGACATTTCTTAAGGGGAAGGGGAACAAAATGAAATTCGCTATAGAGAGAATTACGTTATAAGGAAGTTCGTTATAAAGAAGTTTGACTGTAGTTTGCTTTTACGTTACAATATATAATTTAAAATTTAATTCATGTCTCTAGCGTTATTGTTTCGTGGGATGTTTCGGGTTAACCAAAATGTTCACCTTTTTTTAAATTGCTATGCTAAAAAACTACCCACCCAATTTTTTTGAGAGTCCTTTCTGCATCTTTCTGCATTATTATCAATTGTTTGAAGTCGATATCTCTACTGGTTCTTGAGCTATGTACGACGAAAAAATCTTCGCGAACGTACTAAAGTACGTACACACGCACGAACAGATATCTCTCTAAAAATCATTTATTTCGACTCTAGGGACCTTTAAACGTCGAGAAATGTCAAAATGTTCAATTCGACAAATCGGACCGATCATAATAAATTCCTAAGGAAAGTCAAAAATAAAAATATTTTAACTGAATATTAAAGAAAGGGATTATAGGTTTGGAAAACCATCACCGGTTTTATAGAAAAAAAGCTAATTAATCAATTAAGATAACCTCAAAAAGTAATATCTCAAAAACCTGACTTAATACATTAATTTTGAAGTCGGATTTGAATTAAAGCCATAAAACCTCAAATTTATTTCCAGTAAGGAAATCGTGTCAACCAATTTCAATATAGCAACATTTTTACTTAAATTTGTTGGCTAGCTTAAAAATCAACACTTTGAAATCATGTAGAATTAAATGATGGTAAGGCTTCAGTTGAAACTTATTTAACAGGGTCTTTTTAAAGTGATCAATATCTTTAAATTAAAATAAAATTTAAATATCGTGGTATTTGTATATGATATTATGATGTTTGAAATATAAAATCGTTAAAATTACAGCTGTGACTTCTCTGGGAGGTATGCCTGTACCATTTTTTAGTGACTCTGGTGTATAAAAAAGACTGAATTTGACTGCTGGTCAAGTAATTTTAATTTTAAAACCTGCTTGGTTTTTTAGAAAACCCCAGTTTACATCGCCTGCATGAAAAATGACAATACACTCTAATATCTCGTGCAGAATTGTCAATACGGCGCGAGGTATTAGGATGAATCTACACTATCCTGTTAAAACCATCGTCATTGACAGTAATGACTTGGGCCGAAGTTTATTTTTAAGAAAATATAAACTGATGAAGTCAAACCAAACCAAAAGTTGAATTTTTCTTCAATTCTTTGGATGCTCTGGGATCTTATGTGGTTAAGAATTGTCCCAAATTAAAAATTAATAAAAATACAAATTAACTTCTTCCCTAAAAGTTGCAACTTTTAGATAAAATTATGGTAAGTTTTTCTTTGATCAAGCAAGCAAACGATTCTGAAAAAAGTAGACCCCCTAAACTCTATCAACTATAGAGGACTCAGTCTACTAAACATCGCTTACAAAATCTTCTCTGCCGTAATATGTGAACGTCTAAAGCCCATCGTCAACAACCTGATAGGTCCTTATCAGTGTGGTTTGAGACCAGGAAAGTCCACAGTCGATCAAATATTCACATTACGGCAGATCCTGGAAAAACCCCAAGAACAGCAAATCGACACCCTCTATCTTTTCATCGATTTCAAGGCCGAATATGACAGTATCTACAGGGACGAGCTGTATAGAGCCATGTCTAGTTTTGTCATCGCTTCCAAACTCGTCCGTTTGTGCAGGATGACCATGGAGAATTCACGCTGCTCCATAAAATTTGGAAACTAACTTAACAGAACCTTTCGATGTCAAAAAAGGTTTTAGACAAGGTGATGCGCTGTCATGCGATTTTTTTAACATCTTACTTGAAAGAATAGTGCAGAACTTACACGTCAACACTATAGAGGCACTATCTTTCAAAAGTCTATCCAATTACTAGCTTATGCTGATGACATTGACATAATCGGAAGAACTCAGCGTGATGTCAATGGGGCTTTTGAGAGTATTGAGGCAGAGGCGGGAAAAATTGGTTTAACGGTTAATGAGGGCAAAACAAAGTACATGCTGTCGCCAAGAAAGGACCTACACCACCGACGTCTCGGTCAAAACGTCACCATCAACAGACGTAATTTTGAGGTAGTCAAGGGCTCCGCTATTAACGCAGAAAACAACACGAGCGCTAAAATCAAACGAAGAATAACTCTTGTTAACCGCTGTTTCTTTGGGCTAAGAAAGCAATTGAGTACCAAAGCCCTCTTTCGAGGGACCAAAGTGTCGCTATATAAGAACCTCATCATCCTCGTCCTGATATACGCTGCAGAAGCATGGACTATGCCAAAAGCGGATGAAAGCACCTTGCGTAGTTTCGAGAGAAAAGTTCTTCGTATGATCTACGGTCCCGTATGCATAGAAGGAGAGTGGAGGAGAATATGAAACGACGAGCTGTAAAGCGACGTAGACTTAGCCAGAAGGGTACATGTTCAACGAATAAGATGGCTGGGTCACGTAGAGCGCATATAAACCAATACTCCGGCCCGGAAAGCCTTCGAATCCACACCCACAGGACAGCGCAGTAGAGGAAGACCGCAATTCAGGTGGCGCGCATAAGTAGGAAAGTGACCTCACCCAACTTGGAGGGCGAAACTGGAGACATCTAGCTAAGGACCGAGCTAGATGGAAAAGATGGAGCCACCTTAAGTAAGTAAGTAAGCACACGTCCGTCGTTATCTATGAAGTTTTACCATTAGCTCTTCGATGAGTTATCATTTGAATTATGTATGGATACAGTCAAAATTTGACACTCTATACATAAGGAAAACCTTGATTCTCCAATAATAGGGACTAACAGGAATAGGTAAGGGTTGTTAGTTACTCCAGGATATTCCATAAGTGGCTTTTAAACCATTTAATCTTTTTATTTCAAAATAAAAAAGCATATTCAGATGGAATTATGTTCTACAACTGGTTATATCTTCATTTCTCGACATCTTTGGTGTCAACGTTCGAGCTTGAAAAAATGAAATATATCCCACACAAAAGTTAAAGTAGTTACCCATATACTACTTCAAAGGAATCCAATAAGAACAGTGTAATTATGTACAGCTTAAAAACTTAGTCCACATGTTAATTAAGGATACCAATCTCAGAATATGTGATGAGTTTTTCGTTTTGAAAATTTCATATGAACTCCATATGTACATTTGTTTTAATAAACTTTACCATCAAACTTTGAAATTTGAATCCTCTTAGTTAAGAGGCCAAACCAATGAAATGATGCATGTATTCAATTATTAATAATCCTTGCCACAATCAATTTACTCTCTCGCATTCTCTCTGTGCTCAAAAGTTCACTGGATTCACAAAATAAAATAAGAAGAAGAACAAAAAACACTTTAGAACTTTTATGAACATTAGTTCCACTAGACCTTACCTCTTTATGTACCTCTAACAACTCTCATATAAAGTCAGAAGTAGGTACACTATAGAGAATATTTTTCATAAAGGACCTTGTCCTGCCTCTTTGGTTCACGTCGTCATCGTCGTCGTCGTTGGTCCTCGTCACCGTCAGAATCGTCGTTTTTATAAAGGACTTTTATGCCGGCTTTTTTGTTTGAAAATGTGTAGATCAACTGACATATTCAGCCAAAAGGGATGTAAGTCGTAAATCGGACCATGGCCATGCCAGTGAGAGTTCACTTGTACTAATCTACTTCAGGATTTTTTTTTGTTGTACCTACTAAGCCTCCTCTCCACATACCTTCTACTACTACTACATATAGCAACAAACTACTATCCGTTAGGAAATAGAATTAGAATTGGAAGAAAGGAAAACAAAAAAATCACATCATACGCCAAAAAAACAGTTGAAATATTTTGAAGCCTTGGACTAAAAAAAACCATAGTTCTTGTAGATATAGAAAAAGCATGTCTGTGCTGCATTATTACTTTCCACACATCCGAGCTTCAACTTCCGCTTAGAGGCATCCGCCTTCCAGGACTCACTACCAACATACATATACATTATATGGAGGAAGTTATTTATTTATTTGAATAGTAAGCATGTTATACGCTTGTAGCGCACAATTATAGTTGGTAGGCAGATCCTCTAAATAACACAAAAAGCGTTATGGGAATTCTCTTCCATATATATACTCTTCAGGCTAGAAGGTGGATATGGATGGGAATAGAGTATACTTGATGGTTATGTTTGTGCTGTAGTCTTTTTTGTTAGTTTTTTTTTTTTTTTTTTTTTGGACAGGAGGAAGTTTTGAGTATGGTTTAACATTGTTCATATTTTTTCGGGGGAAAAAATAAGAACATTTTTTAAAGGCCATATTCACAGTTGTACGAATCTGCTGTATTATACTCTTTAAGTGATTAAATTTTCTAGGAGAAATAGGAATTTCAAGTACAAGTCTTCAAAATTAAGTACAATATCAATAAAAATGAATTTAATTTTATAAACCGTGTTGTCAAATCCTATAAAGCAAAACGTGTTGTTCTAAAATTCTTTTTGGTCAAAGTTTTGTATATTTAAATTCTGTTTTTGTTTAGGCTGAAGAATAAAAAAGTTGGTCAATTTTTTAAAATTTTGTTTCATTTTTGGCCTTTTTATTATTCACACCATTTTGAAGTACAGACTTTAAAAAAAAAAAAAGCTGGGATACGACACACACTGATAACTTCCCATCCCGTCTGTCGATTTGTCTTGCTTAAAAGTTTGTAGGTTTTCGTGTTGGGTTAAAAAAGTTGTTAGTTGAATTATTCTTAAAAATTTTAAAATTACCTACCAACAATATTTTTCATATAAAGAAATAGTTTAGTTTGAAAATCTAGTTTTATTAAATAGATTTTTAGTCGAAAACAAATTCTTACCAATTTTAGTAGCATTTCTTAAATTTTTACAAATTGTTTGAATGAAATTAATTTGAGAGATATGAAGAACCGATCATCAATTTTTACCAAATTTGCACACTATTTCTTGTAGATTTTATTTTTTTATGAAAAACGGACTTGTTGGATTTTTATAAAAAAAAAAAACTACTGAATATCGAAAACAATATTTTCTATGAAATAAACAAAGTTTGAAGACAATATTTTTAATTTTTGTAAAGTTTTTTTGATTCGAAAGTAATATTTTACCAAGTTTTAGTATTGTTTTTTTTTTTAAGGTTTTTATTTTTTGTAAAAAAACTGTCAGTTACATTTTCTCAAAATTTTACTGAATGTTGACAACAATATTTTTTGAAAGATACAAGTAGTTTAAAGCCAATATTTCAAAGTTTTGAAATGATATTTGAGTCGATTTTTTATTAATTTTTTTAAGTTTTTATTTTTAGTAAAAAAAACTTCAATTCGATTTATCTCAACTTTTTTTGGAATGTTGAAAACAATATTTCTTATGGTCAGTGAAAGCTCGTGTGAGGAGGTTCATGTCCTCTTGTCGTGTTCTGCGTTTTAATTAATTGTTGTCTGTCTCCCGTCCCCGTCCCCGTCGCAGTCTCGTTTAATTTAATTTATTTAAAAACGAAAAAAAAACAAAAAGCTTAAATAAAATCAACAAAAATAATCAATTAAACAACAGAAAATAATAATGAACAAAAAAAACAGTGAACAACAACAGCAATATAATAAAAAAAAAGCAACACAAAGGGAAAAAGGCAATAATATAAATACCTACCAGAACGCAGTAAGTGCATTCCCCTCACTCTTTCTTTCATTTTTTGTACAGTTGAGTGGCTCAGCAGGTGCATGCATTGGGCTAAGCTTTTTGAAAGCTCGCTCAATTGTGTGTATGTGTTGGTTCATTCAATAACACATGGATTGTAGATTACTGTTTTGATTGTTAGGGTCCGGACCAATTTAACTTCACTACTAAAGGCATAACACTAGTAGTGTGGTTCTATTGTAAAGACCTCTTAAATAATCTCATACAGTGATATACTTAGAAGTTCGTCTGTTTTGATTTTAGGATTTTTTTTATATTGCAATGACTGGTAATTTTAGAGTAGATTATAGCAATGTTCGCGGGCTGAGATCGAATTTTCTGTCTGTGTACATCCACGCTAATTCTAACAGACCAGCTGTTTTGGCATTGAGTGAAACCCAAGTAGGTGAAGATTCCGATCCTGCTGAATTTTTTATTCATGGGTATTGCTTGGTGCCATTATTCTTTTCACACCATGGTCTCGCCATATATATTAGGAATGATGTTGCCTATCAACTTTTACCACAATATGGTCATTGTACCAACTCCTTCTTTAATTTCATGTGGTTGAAACTTTCCGTGAATAAGCACATCATTCACTATTGTTTCCTTTATCGAAGCCCAAACCTGGACAGAGTTTCGACTTCTCAGGAATTTGATGCTCTGTCTGACTCCATTCAAAGAATTGTCTCCCTGTATCCTCACACTGAAATCGTTATTACGGGCGATTTCAATGTACACAATTCTTCATGGCTTCAACATTCGGGTCAGACAACACCAGAAGGAGTGTGTGCTGAGATCTTCGCTGAGTTGAACCACCTAACTCAGCTGGTCAACGAGCCCACTCGAATATCGGACGTGGTAGGTCGAGCAGAAAACACTCTTGACTTGTTTCTTACCTCTGACCCTAGTAAGTACACTATTAGTGTTCTATCTCCTCTAGGCTCATCTGACCATTGTGTCATATCAGCAAATTTCTCGTGTCAAAACTCTCCAGTTAAAGAAAGAGCTCCTAAGAGAACCGTTTGGCAATACGAGAAAGCCAACTGGGACGGTCTTAATAATTATTTTAGGATCTTTAACTGGTCACTATGCTTCCTCGATAGTGACGTAGACGCCAGCGCTGATATGATCACAAGTTTGATTCTCCTTGGAATGAGAACTTTTATCCCGAATAGGGTTAAAAGCATCAGACCTAAGGAAAACGCATGGTTCGATGCGAGCTGTAAAGAGGTTATTAGGGTCAAGAAGGTAAGTTTCCGTTGTTTTAAAGCCAATCCAACTGAGGAAAACCGGAATAAGTTCAAGCAAGCCAGGAAGGCCTGCAACGTCCATATTCGACGGACCAAATTTTTACATGACCAAAAATTACGGCAAAAAATACTGCAATGTCCCAAAGGCAGTAAAAATTTTTGGTCATTTGTAAAAAACATGAGGAATTCTTCTTCTTCGTCGGTTCCTACCCTCGTTGTCAATGACACTCCACTTGTTAGCTCTTTAGAGAAAGCTAATCTCTTCGCTAGGCAGTTCGCCGCCAATTCAACGCTGCCAATGAGTGTTATGACTCCGCCTGTCATCGAGCGCGTTAGTGATTCTATGGGACCAATCTTTTTTCGCACTCGTACTGTGGCGAGAGTCCTAAAAGATCTTAACATACATAAATCCGCTGGTCCGGATGGTATCCCCGCTATTGTTCTGAAGAGGTGTTCTTCAACGCTGGCAAAACCACTGCGTAAGCTTTTTCATCTGTCCTACTCCTCAGGTCTCGTTCCGAGTGGATGGAAAACCGCATTTGTCCAGCCTATTCCCAAAAAAGGCGAATCTTCCTCACCGTCTAATTACCGACCGATTGCACTTACGTCCCTTCTTTCCAAGGTCATGGAAACGCTGATTAATTATCAGCTTAAGAAATATCTTGAGGAACGGAAGCTTCTTAATGACCGGCAATACGGCTTTCGTAGCAATAGGTCCACTGGTGATCTCATGGTTCATCTCACCGAACAGTGGAACAAATCTTTACATCGTTTTGGAGAAAGTAAGATTATTGCACTTGATATTTCAAAGGCATTTGATAAAGTCTGGCATCTTGCTCTCTTATCGAAAATGCGTGCTTTCGGTATCGACGAATCTCTTCTTCGTTGGATTAGAAATTTTCTTTCGAACCGTTCAATACAAGTTGTTTTGGACGGATTCAAGTCTGAAACCCATAAAATAAATGCTGGTGTTCCCCAGGGCTCCGTTTTGTCTCCGACCCTCTTCCTCATTTTTATAAATGATCTCCTGTCTGTTACTTCTAATCCAATACATTGTTTCGCTGACGATAGCACTCTTAGCTTTTCATATTCGTTTCCAGACTCACAACCCTCCTCTTCGGATGTGGAACTGCAACGACAAAATATGATTAGCTCATTAAATTCCGACCTACACAGCATTGTACAATGGGGAATAAAAAATCGTGTGGAATTTAATGCTTCGAAAACGCAATGCTGTCTTGCATCGTTAAAGCGAGATAAACCCTCTTTGCCACTATCTATGAGTGGCACTTGCATCAACGAAACGGAAAATCTCGACATCCTCGGAATGTGCATCAGCAACCACCTTTTGTGGAGCGATCACATACGCGATGTTGCCAAAAATGCCGCAAGATGTCTAGGTTTTTTGAGACGTTGCAAGAAATTTTTCTCTCCGTCTGATCTGGCTACAATCTACAAAACTTATATACGTCCGAAACTTGAATATAACTCTCATCTCTGGGCTGGTGCTCCAGTAACTTATTTAAGCCTCTTGGACAGTATTCAAAGTAGAGCTTTTAAAATGATTGGTGACATTAACATCATCAACTCGTTTACGTCACTCGAACATCGACGCAAGGTTTCTTGTCTAACCCTTTTTTACCGTTATTTTAACGGACTATGCTCTAGTGAAATAGCCAGTTGCATTCCTCCCCTTAAACAATTTAACCGTAATACTCGCGCTTCTAGGAATGCCCATCAGTTTACCCTTGAGCCCAACTTCGGCCGTACTATGAAGTACAGAGATTCATTTTTTAGCCGTACTACGCGAATGTGGAACGCCTTGCCACGCTCTATCTTTCCCTATCATTGCAATGTTCAGGAGTTCAAAATCAATGTACACCGACACCTCCTATCCAACCCTTCCCTCCTTTCCTAATGCTCACACTGTGTCTTTGGCATATTAAAGGTATAAAAAAAACCCTTTTAGTGTTCGCTTATTATAAAAAAAAAAAAAAAAAAAAAAAAAAAAAAAAGATAAAATAAGTTTGAAGCCTTAATCTCAAGTTTTTGAAAAGATATTTGAGTCGAAATTCAATTTTTACCAACTTTTGTTAAATTTTCTTTAAAGTTTTTAAAGTTTGTAAAAAAAACTGTCAATTCGATTTTTCTTAAAATTATACTGAATATTGACAACAATATTTTTTGAAAGATAAAAGTAATTTAAAGCCAATATCTCAAAGTTTTGAAAAGATATTTGAGTCGAAAATAAATTTTTACCAATTTTTATTAATTTTTTTTAGGTTTTTATTTTTCGTAAAAAAAACCTTCAATTCGATTTTTCTCAATATTTTTCAGAATGTTGAAAACAATATTTCTTATAAGATAAAATAAGTTTGAAGCCTTAATCTCAAGTTTCTAAAAAAATATTTGAGTGGAAATTCAGTTTTTACCAACTTTGAGTAACGTTTTATATTTATTTTTTATAAAAAAACTGTCGATTAGATTTTTTTCAAAATTTTATCAGATGTCAAAAACAATATTCTTCGTTGCACAAAATTATTTTTGAGATGAAATCATATTTTAGTCGTAAAATTTTCGAGGTGACAAATTTTTTTTTCAGTTTTTTTGATTTATAAAAAAACCGTTAATTGGATTTTTTTCTTAAAATACACTTGTTTGGTATCACGTTACAATATATAATATAAAATTTAATTCAAGTCTCTAGCGTCATTGGTTCATGAGATATTTAGGGTTAACCAAAATGTTCACCTTTTTTTAAACTGCTATGTTAAAAAAACCACCCACGAAATTTTCTTGAGAGCCGTTTCTGCATCTTTCTGCCTTATTATTATTTGTATAAAAAAATTTATTTGAAGTCGATATCTCTTCTGGTTCTTGAGCTAAAATACGAAAAAAAACGTCGCGAACGTACGGACGTACGGATATACGGACGAACGGACGTACGTACACACGCACGCACAGAAATCTTTCTAAAAATCTTTTATTTCGACTCTGGGGACCTTGAAACGTCGAGAAATGTCAAAATTTTCAATTTGACAAACTTTATTATTTTAAAATTAAATAATCCAATAAATTTGAAAATTTTATAAAAAAAAGTTAAAAAAGTGTTAGGTTCTACATAGATCACAGACCAGTAATTTCAAGGCCTTCCTGCCAATTTATCTTAAGCGCCAAAATAAATTTTTATCGTAAACGACAAATCAAAAGCTCACTGTTGGTCCTTGCAACAACTTGTAACCATAGTCATTATTGAAGATTATATATTTATGCTTAAGTTAAGACATGACAATAGCCTTCAAGGCTCTATGTGTGACTAGCAAATTTTAATAATTAAGTTGTCTTTTTTATTGAAAATATCGCTTACGATAATATAAAATATTATAAAAATAAACAAAGAAGAATACTTGTTTTTTTAGCTATTGAATTTAGATGTTTTATATCAGACTAGCTGACCCGGCCACGCGTTGCTGTGACTTACGTTTTTTGTCATATTACATTGTTGTAAACTATTTAAGTGAAACGGTAGGAGAAAATCAGACATGGACAGTGGACACCACCATGTTGTTTTATATGGAGACCTTCATGCCTGGTTTTCTATTACCGTTACAACTTATTACAATGAAATTATTATTATTTTAATTATCAAAACTTTAGTACAGTTGATGTAAAGCAAAAAACAATATATTAAAGAAATAAATTTAAAATGTATTATTATTTTTATTCAAGTTTGTAACAAATGAGTATATTACAAAGTTTTTAGTAAATATCATGTGACAGTTAAACGCATAAATGAGGAAGGTATAGAATTATAAATACTTTTAATTTTAATTTAATTTAGCACTAATCGGTGGACAATATTTTTGGTTAACCTGTCTTTCGGTAACACAAATAGGCTCGATGGTTTTCTTACACGTAAACATGCAACATATAGCTGCCGATGAGAAAAACATGGATTTTCCAAATCTAGACCACAAATGAACATTGTTTGGTCCTGAGACTTATTTATGGACATGTCAAAAGCCAAACGAATTGAAAACTGTAACCTCCTGAACGGTTTAATAGAATCTAACGGTATTATTGGAATGCGTGGCAACAGGACCACTTTTCCTTTAAGCTTTCCAGTTAAAATGGTTGTTTCGAGAATATTTTCGGTCATTTTTTTGATGACCAAACGTGAACTGTTGCTTAATTAAGGTGGATTCAAATTAGGCAGAAGAATAATGGGTTAACCAATCTTTAATCTAAGATTAAGTGGTGGCATTCCAGGTATGTCTATTCTGTATTTCCATAAACAACAGTATCGATTGATTTAAAAGACATCAGATCGTCTGGTAACAACTGTTGCATCTGGAAGTTAATTTCATCAACGTTAATATTTTTGGCTGCCAAAATAGTCTAATGACTGAGCCAGTTATGATTCAAGTAATTACTCTGTACATCCGGAAAAACACTCTGAATCAATTAATTTATTTTTTCCTGAAGAACAGTGCCGAAATTGTCTTGCAGTTTATTGCATTGCGTATTTAATTGCAGTTCTATATTACCATTCCCATTATTTAGTAATTGTTTGGAAAATATTTGTGCTGATGGATAATTTTGCAATCCTACGCTCTTGTTTTAGTCAATCGAAGTTTTGCAACACTTTGCCAATTATTGTGTTAAACATGCATTAGTCTCGTCCACTATGGAAGGTCTGGAGGAAATCACCAGACAAAAGTAAGAGAGTACCACCAAAAAGCTTATCACCAAAAATTGAAAAGAAAAAAAGAAAATTCACTATATTTCGTTTAACTACTACAAATTAAATACTATACTTTAGCCTCAGCAACATGTTATGGTTATGCTATTAAATTGTAGCTTATATGAAACGATTGGAAATTTGACATAGCGCCATCTATTGAATACTAACTGAATCCAGTCAACAGATGATGCCATCTGTTAGAATCGTTTATAGCTAACAGATAATATTGTGAGTGTCAAATAATAGACAAATAAAATAATATTGCGATCATAAATTGAGATGTTAGCTAGTAGTTGTAACTAGAGGGTTCTAGGCCACCGGTATCACCGGTATCACCGGGGTTCTGATTTATGCTAAATACCGGTACTATTTTGGGTTCTAGACCATGCTTAGCAAACGTTAGATACCGGTATTATTTTGGGGTTCTAGACCATGCTTAGCAAACGTTAGAACGCAAAAACGTAAAATTCACGTTCACGTTAAAACGCAAAAACGTAAATTTAGCATAGATCAGAACCCCGGTAATACCGGTGGCCTAGAACCCTCTAGTTACAACTACTTAAGCTATCTTATCTGTCAAGTTGGATCAAACTGCATACGGTGAACAAATTTAATTGAAATCGATTAAGTAGTTTAGGAGTCCATCGCAGACAAACATCGTGACACATAATTTATAAACATATATTCAGATAAAAAAAGTTATAATTGAATAATTATTTTTTATTCTTTTTAACAAAAGTGTTGATTAAAGATTAAAATAAATGTTCAAAGAATTCTATCGAATACGTATAAAGTAAGTAAAATTGTTTCCTCAACAAAATATTTAACAGATCCATCCCTAAACGCTTAAGTTTCAGTAAAAGTCTTTATATTCATTGATTTGCATTTTTATCCAATTTATTTACTGTTATTTAAAAGAAAAGTTTAAAAACTCCAAGATTCATTTTCACGTACAACTTGTGTTCATAAAATTTGCATAAATTCAATGCTCTTCCCTTTAAATTATTCAACTACAAAAAATAAACCTCAAATATTACTTACAATAATGCAAAAATAGTTTCTCCCAACTTTACGTTTTCTCTGGCTTTTCCCTTAACATCTGTGTTTCTTAGTTTCGTGATAAAAACACACCCTCTTTTTTTTTCATTTATTTTCAACATGTCATAACAATTTAAAAATACAAAAAAAAATGCAAGGAACAAAAGTAAACACTTAGATGAAGACAGGAAAAATGAATTTTAATTAATTTTTAATTCATGTTATCATGAAGAAAAAAAAATAGCTATCAACAAAAAGAAAAAATTGCATAAAATGGAACATCGTGAAAGTCATGCTCTCTTATACTCTTGTACTCTTATATTTATATAGATACGGAAGCGGAATATCTGAACTTGATTGACATTAATTGTTGTTTTGCTTTTTATGATGTTTTTGCCAGTTTTTGTTTTTGACTTTTGAATAAATGGAAATAATAACCACAAATACCTAGAATACTAGTATCCTGATAGAAAATGAAGAATTTATTATTCACCAACATAATACGGATTGTAGGAAATTAATTGAAGAAATATACAGAAATTATGTATTTTCTCAGAATTCAGAAGAAATTTATGAAAAAAAACGCTGCATAATAAATTGTTTTAAATTAATTTTTTTGAAAAAATGGATGCTCCGACAAAAAATTACACAATAAAGTTTTAAAATACGGTTTTTGAAAAATGTATAATGAGTAATACTTAAAATTCTAAGGGGCTTAACGAGAATAATGCCAGTATTTTTTTAGAAAAAACACCAGAACTTTTTTTACATGTCGGAATGTTAACACAACTTTGTTTTCTTTTTTACAATTTTTTGTAACAACAATTTTCAGCAATATAAATAAGTTGACTGCTTTGTTGTTATCCATGTATAAGTTCACACACGAAAATAAGGTACCACCAATGTTTCCACGTTTGGTCATTTGTGACCGAAGTTGGTCATTATTTTTTTTGCACTTGGTCAAATAGTCATTTTCTATTCTATTTGGCCTTTTTTTCCGAAACGAAAAAAGATTTGAGTAAGGAATTTCAGTCCGAAAAAGTTCGTTTACCATACTCACATGGCTAAACAGAAACAACGGGTAAACTCATTTTAAGCAACTTTGTGTAAATAATACCTAACTTTATTAAAAATATAAACTCTTCATCTGAATTTTACTAAGGGAGGATAATCTATGAGTTACACATGTTTAAACAAAACGACTGCTACTAGATTTGATCTCAGTAATAACGATTTAAAGAATCCATAATAACTTCAAAAAGGGTTTTGTCGGATTCCGTAATTTCAATATCATATTTAATTGAGGTTTATTCGAAGATACGTCGAACGGCTACAAACACAAAAGATCGCCAAATCCTTCCCCGACCGAGTTACAAGTAACCTCTCTCGAAGTTCTCTGCCGCCAACGCAATGTATCGAAAACCAGTGACAACATTGCCAAGATGAAATCAGAGAAGCCACCTCTGATGTGCTGGGTTTTTAAGAAACCACCAACAAGGAACCTCTGGTTTGATGAGGAATGTCGGCAGGTAAATGCAGCCAAACAACAGGCACGCATAGCGGCCCGCTGCATAGAAGGACAAGAGCTGCTCATGAGCTCGTAATAACGATTTAAGGAATCCATAATAACTCAAAAAAGTGTATTGTCGGATTCCGAAATTTCAATATCATATTTAATTGAGGTTTATCCGAAGATACGTCGAACGGCTACAAACACAAAATATCGCCAAATCCTTCTCCGACCGATTTACAAGTAACCTCTGTCGAAGTTCTCTGCCGTCAACGCAATGTATCGAAAACCAGTGACAACATTGCCAAGATGAAATCAGAGAAGCCACCTCTGATGTGCTGGGTTTTTAAGAAACCACCAACAAGGAACCTCTGGTTTGATGAGGAATGTCGGCAGGTAAATGCAGCCAAACAACAGGCACGCATAGCGGCCCGCTGCATAGAAGGACAAGAGCTGCTCATGAGCTCGTAATAACGATTTAAGGAATCCATAATAACTCAAAAAAGTGTATTGTCGGATTCCGAAATTTCAATATCATATTTAATTGAGGTTTATCCGAAGATACGTCGAACGGCTACAAACACAAAATATCGCCAAATCCTTCTCCGACCGATTTACAAGTAACCTCTGTCGAAGTTCTCTGCCGTCAACGCAATGTATCGAAAACCAGTGACAACATTGCCAAGATGAAATCAGAGAAGCCACCTCTGATGTGCTGGGTTTTTAAGAAACCACCAACAAGGAACCTCTGGTTTGATGAGGAATGTCGGCAGGTAAATGCAGCCAAACAACAGGCACGCATAGCGGCCCGCTGCATAGAAGGACAAGAGCTGCTCATGAGCTCGTAATAACGATTTAAGGAATCCATAATAACTCAAAAAAGTGTATTGTCGGATTCCGAAATTTCAATATCATATTTAATTGAGGTTTATCCGAAGATACGTCGAACGGCTACAAACACAAAATATCGCCAAATCCTTCTCCGACCGATTTACAAGTAACCTCTGTCGAAGTTCTCTGCCGTCAACGCAATGTATCGAAAACCAGTGGCAACATTGCCAAGATGCAATCAGAGAAGCCGCCTCTGATGTCTGATGTGCTGGGTTTCAAGAAACCACCAACAAGGAACCCATGGTTGGATGAGGAATGTCGGCAGGCAAATGCAGCCAAACAGCAGGCACGCAAAGTGGCGCTGCATAGAAGAACAAGAGCTGCTCATGAGCTCTATATTAGAAGAAGAGGCGAGAGGAATACCGACTTCTCAGAAGGAAAAAGAGAGAGAGCATGAGAAGCGTGCGGTGGAAGATGTTGAGAGGTTCAAAAGCAGGAATGAAGTTCGAAAGTTTTATGAGCAGGTGAAACGGAATTCACAAGTCCATAAACCTAGAACCAAGGGCTGCAAAGACTAAAGTGGAAACATCATAGTGGAATCGCAGCCAGTGCTGCGGATATGGAAGGACCACTTCTGCAGACTGTATAACGGCGACGACGAACCGAATTCCGCTGTCAGGCAGGATGATCCATTGAACATAGACGACGAAAGCCAACAATCCCGTCCTCCCGACTTAGACGAATTAAAGATTGCCATATCTAAGCTGAAGTCTAATAAATCCGCTGGAGCAGATGGCTTGAATGCCGAGCCCTTCAAAGCAGCTGGAAATAATTTGGTTAGGAGCATGCACCAACTTCTTTGTAATTATATGGTCGGAAGAAAGCATGCCCGATGAATGGAACCTTAGCATTGTTTGCCTGATTCTGAAAAAAGTAGACCTTCTTAACTGTACCAACTATAGAGTAATCAGTCTTGTTAACATCGCTTACAAAATCTTCTCTGCCGTAATATGTGAACGTCTAAAGCCCATCGTCAACAACCTGACCTAGACCAGGAAAGTTCACAGTCGATCAAATATTCACATTACGGCAGATCCTGGAAAAAACCCAAGGCAAAATGGGTTTAACGGTTAATAAGGGCAAAACAAAGTACATGCTGTCGTCAAGAAAAGACTAACAACACCGACGTCTCGGTCAAAACGTCACTATCGACAGAAGTAACTTTGAGGTAGTTAATGACTTTTAAATAAAAAATGTACTTGTAAATTTTTTTATAAGAACTCGAACGTTTTACAAAAGATGTAATTTTAAAACCGAGCGAACTATTTTCATGTGCTCATTCCTCCGAAACTAATATTTTTATTATCGACTTCACTTTTTTAAATTACAATTTTTTAGAAACAATACAAGTTAATCTTTAACATAAAAAGAGGCTGGGTTGCGACCCACACTGATAACTTCCCATCCCGTCTGTCGATTTGTCTTGCTTAAAAGTTTGTCTATATGTATCAATTTTTACCAAATTTGCGTACTATTTGTTGTAGATTTTATTTTTTTATGAAAAAACGGACTGTTGTATTTTTATAAAAAAAATTACTAAATATCGAAAACAATATTTTCTGTGAAATAAAATAAGTTTGAAGCCAATATTTTAACCTTTTGAAAAGCTATTTAAGTCGAAAGTAAATTTTTACCAAGTTTTAGTATTGTTTTTTTTTAGGTTTTTATTTTTTGTAAAAAAACTGTCAATTCGATTTTTCTCAAAATTTTTCCTAACGTTGAAAAAAAATATTTCTTATAAGTTAAAATTAGTAAGAAGCCATTATCTCAAATTTTTGAAAAAAAATTTGAGTCGAAAATCAATTTTTACCAACTTTTGTTAATTTTTTTTTCGGTTTTTAATTTTTTTTTAAAAAACTTTAAATTCGATTTTTTTCAAAATTTTACTGAATGTTGACAACAATATTTTTTGAAAGATAAAAGTAGTTTTATGCCAATATCTCAAAGTTTTGAAAAGATATTTGAGTCGGAAATCAATTTTTACCATGTTTTATTAATTTTTTTTTAGGTTTTTATATTTTTGTAAAAAAACTGTCAATTAGATTTTTCTCAAAATTTTATCAGATGTCAAAAACATTATTCTTCGTTGCACAAAATTATTTTGGAGATAAATCATATTTCAGTCGTAAAATTTTCGAGGTAACAAATTTTTTTTTCAGTTTTTTTTTTCGATTTGTAAGAAAACCGTTATTTGGATTTTTTTCCAAAAATATAATTGTTTTGTATCACATTACAATATATAATATAAAATTTAATTCAAGTCTCTAGCATGATTGGTGCATGAGATATTTAGGTTTAACCAAAATGTTCACCTTTTTTTTAAACTGCTATGGTAAAAAAACCACCCACGCAATTTTCTTGAGAGCCCTTTCTGCATCTTTCTGCCTTATTATCTGTATAACAAAATTTATTTGAAGTCGATATCTCTTCTGGTTCTTGAGCTAACAAAACGAAAAAAACGTCGCGAACGTACGGACGTAGGGACATACGGACGAACGGACGTACGTACACACGCACGCACAGATATCTTTCTAAAAATCTTTTATTTCGACTCTAGGGGCCTTGAAACGTCGAGAAATGTCAAAATTTTCAATTTGACAAATCGGACCCATTACAATAACTTCCTATGGGAAGTTAAAAAGCTTTTATTCGACCCGCACTAAGAACTTCGTGCCTGTTTTTGAAAAGCCTTAAGATTTTTCTAAAAGTTTTACAAACTATTAATGTTCACATTTTGAGTTAGATAAAAATGTAAAAATCTTTGTTTGTTCTCAAGATGTTTGAGTCGAATACCATTTTTCATGAGTTTTTAATTGTTTGTAGGTTGGCGCTTTTTGTAAAAAAAAAGTTGTCAATTGGACTTTTCTAAAAAATTATCCTAAACTTAACAACAATACTTTGCATGTGATAACATAAGTATCATTACAATATCAGTTTTTGTGCCTGAGATTTTTAGTCAAAAAACAATGTTTATAAATTTTAGTTATATTTTTTGAAGATTTTTACTTCTTATACAAATATTTTTATTTATAAAAAAAATTACTTTTTGTTAACAACAATATTTTGTCTAGAAAAATATTATCTACACTAGTAATATTATAAAGACGAAAGATTTGTATTTTTGTATGTATCGAATAAACTCAAAAAGTACTGGACCGATTTTAATAACTCTTTTTTCATTAGAAAGCTACATTATCACTGAGTAACAAAGGCTATATTTAGTTCTAGATTACCATAGAAATCTTTAGAAATTCCTATTAAAACCAACCGAAGATGTAAAAAATTAGCCATAAAATGTCTTTCATCGCATACGCTGCGAAGAGTATTAATGATAGGACAAAAAAATGTTCGACAATATTATGGAATATAAAATTAAAAATAGGTACGCCTGTTATGCTTTTAAGAAATTTAAGCCCTCGCAATATGTGTAATGGTACAAGACTATTGATCAAAGAATTAAGAGATAATGTGATTGTAGCAACTATCATTACGGGTCCCACGGCCGGTCAGCTCGCACATGTTCCGCGGATCCCGATGATACCAACTGATTTGCCCATATCTTTTAAAAGGTTACAGTTCGCTTTAAAAATATCCTTTGACCTAACAATAAATTAATCCCAGGGACAAACTTTTTCCATAGTTAGTATCGACTTAAGGAAGGAGTGCTTTTCCCACGGGCAATTGTATGTTGCACTTTCTCGAGTAGGACCTCCTGAAAATCAATACGTTTTGTTGCCACCTACAAATACCTCAGCCAACTTAGTGTACAGGGAGGCTTTAAGATAAGCACACAATTTTTTTTCTAATTTAGTGATTCATGGTCGTTTTAATTAGCATGCTTATAACTTAAATATCTGTACCTATTTATGTCTACCCGTGCGAAGCCGGGACGGGCCGCTAGTTTAAAATAAATGTATCCAATTATCCTCTAGATATTTTAATCAAAAATCAATTTTTACGAATTTTGTGTAGCATGTTTATAGATTTTTATAAGAAAAAAAAAAACTTTTTCTAAAAACGTTATCAAATTTTAAAAACAATGTTTATTAAAAATATAGTTAGTTTAAAGTCAATAACTTTGTTGTTATCAATATATTCGAATGGAAAATCAATTTTTACCAACATTTAGTAGTATCTTCACTTTGATTTTTTCAAAAATGTTACCAAATGTCAAAAACGTTCGATGCATACAACTATTTTGGAGGTAATATCATTTTTTCTTCGCAAAATATTGTTTCAGTTTTTTTTTTTTTTATTAAAAAACAGTTAGGTAGTTAATTTTTTTCTTATTAAAAAATTCAGGACGACCAAATTTTTCTACTTTTTAAATTGCTATAGTAAGAAAAAATGTTGAGTGTCCTTTCATAATTTTATGTTATTATCATTAAAACAAAATGTATTTGAAGTCAATATCTCTGCAGGGTTCTTGAGATATGGCGGGCCAATAAAGGTATCCCGAACATGAGGATGTAAGGACGTACCAACAAAAAATTGTGATGAATGAATAATAAAGAGACAAATAATAATATAATAAAACGAAAAACATTTTTGAAGTACTTAAATATACCTAAGCATATTTCGTCGTTCCGAATTATAATTTTGCTATTGTTTTGAATACAAATAAATTATGGTTTTTAGCCCATTGTAATGAATACCATACTTAACTATGCCTTTAAGCAGTAGGTACATTTTATTTGTACTAATATTTAAATTTAATTTACATAAGCTTTATATGTATGAATAACATCTTCATGTTAGAATTTAGCAATTCATTTTAATTTGTTTATGTTATATAAATAAATCTAACAAACTGCAACAGTACAAGTTTTTCGTTCAAATTAATTACAAAACTTAATGGAATTTAGTTTTTTCCATATCAGTTAACAAAATAAATATACAGTTAGTTATAGGGTTAACAACGATGAAAAATGTTTTAAAATATAAATGTATTTTCAATTGTTTTCAGTTCTATAGTGAAAACATAGAAAAACTATTTCGTTTTAATTAAAGAATTTTTATGATTTTACTAACTCAACTCAAGCACAAATTCAACTACATACCATTTAATATATAATATGACTAAGTCAATTAAAATAATAAAACTCATATAGTCGATATTATTAATGTATTTAGTTTTGAATTTCAATTTACAATCTATGCCTGTTCTGAGTAGAATCCGTTGAAATATGAATTTTTTTTTTAACATTTTTATTATTGTTGCTGGAAACTCAACCGGAAAGTTAGCCAATTTATTTTAAAAATATATTAGAATAGACATAAAATAAATTCAAGCATTCCATCGAATATGCATTCGATTCAATTTAACAATAAAACTATTATTTTCCTTACTATGTTTATGAAATGAATAGATAGAAAAAATATCAATGCAAGCAAAAACTGTTGTATGTTGGTTTGGAAAAGATAAAAATGGATTGCATATATAGAGGGATTTTTTTACGTATATTTGCATTTCAAAAATGTTAAGGTACTCAATAGTAAATTAAACAATTTTTATAGATTGCAGTTGAAATTAAAATAAAGTTTTGCTTCAACAGCAGAAAAATTCAAAATATAGATTCCTAAAACATTACACACACTTTTATTGAAACAAAATGTTTTTTTTTTATTTCTTCTGATTGAATGTGTTTCTAATTTGAGTCAGTTAAGAATACAAATCAAAATTTTAGCTAAAACATTAAAATAATTAATTCATGAAGTTCTCAAAAAGAGGCCAGGAAAATCAGATACAAAATTGTGTTTACTTCGGAAAAATTCCTCCAAAGCTAAACATTGCTTTAGAGCTCCAATAAACTTTTTAAATAAATGCTTAACATTTCCAGTGTTGTAAACCATTTTTTTTGTTTACATAGTTTTTAATAAGAAAAAGGTTATATAAAAGGTTTTTGGTTGAAAATACTTGTTTCTGTAAATCAAACGCGTGTTTTATAGTTTGATTTCAATTATTTTATTATAAATTACTTTAAAAATATTTAATACAAAAAAGAGCGCTATGCTCATTGAATTTAAAAGGAGAAGTGGCTGGTTTTCGGTTGCCGCCTTACACGCGTTGGTGGATAGTTGACGTTTTGCATCTGTCATATTTTGATTATGACATTTAAGATAGTTACTTGGGGTCTGCTCCCATTACAGTTTCCATAATTCGTTTCGTATTTCCACACGACGTATTCGTTTTGACAGAAACTTGGCTTAATTCAAGCTTTTCCGACACTGATCTTTTTAGTCAATAATTCGAAGTTTACATAAACGATCGTCATGTTGGTAATGCAAAGGATTTAGGTGCAGGAGTTCTCATAGCGGTTAAAAATACACATTTCTCTTCTTCTGTATATTTTCCATTTGAACTATCAATTGAACTGGTCTGTGTAAGGATAATGATAAAGACTAAGACCATTTTCATTTAAACATTTAAACGTTTACATTCCTCCAAGAAGTTTGGAGTCTGTTTATACTGAAATTTCTTTGGCATTAGACTTTCTTATCAATTAGTCCTGCTCTGACACCAATATTTACTTCTAGGTGATTTTGATTTACCACACATTGACTGAATTCCATCTAAAGACGAATCCTGCCTTGAAGATTCTCTTTCTTCTTCACAATTGGAACTATCTTTTCTCGTATTGTGTATAGTGTATGCACTGACTCTTCTAAAGCTTTTGCTCAACTTAGCCACGGAATTATTTTATTAAAATTTAAAGCTCTTGGTTGTCCACCATTTTTCTTAGCTTGGATCAAATCATACCATGAAAAAGATCCTATGAGGTAAAATTTAGAAATTGTCATTCAGAACCTTTTGTTGCTCGATCTGGTGTTCCCCAGGGAAGCCATCGTGGCACTTTTCTGTTCATCCTGTGTATTAACTACGTATTGTCATGTCTACGCTCAAGTGAAGTTCTTATTTTTGCTGATGACATGAACATTTTTAATGTAATAAAGTCCACCCATGATCGTATCCTTTTACAAGCCGACATTTTGAAATATTTTTATATACAGTTGTATTTGAAAAAGGTGAGAGAGGGACTGGTAAAAGTTAATTAAACTACTAATAAAGATTTATTTAAAATTTTAAATAAGTAATAAGTCTTATCTCCCTCACCCTTTGTAAATGTGACTTTGGTGCTCTAGAGGTGTTGTAGAATATGATAAAACTATATTTTGTATGTTTACTTAAATGGCAACACAAACATTTGTTAATATTTCATTTTGTCAGTTCCTTCAGTTGCTACAATCGTGTATTCTTTTTCATTTCGTTCACTTGTTAATAAACCTTCGTCTACTACAAACGTCTTCGTCTTTTATTTCCTTAAGTCTAAATTCTAACAGGTTATGGGCCCAGGCCAAACCATTTGCTTTTTCTTAATTGATTTATTTAACTAGTGCGTTATTTGATTAAAGTAAATCTGAGATTTATTTGCTTTAAAGTAATTATAATAAGCTGATTAAAATGAGTATTCCGGGTTTATTTTCCATCGAGAAATTGGATGACTCCAATTACGCCTCGTGGTCTGTCCACATGAAGAGCGTTTTAATTCCCTCCGATTATTGGAATATAACTTCTGGAAGAGGCATGACTGTAGCCGAGAATGCATTGTTTGATGCAAAAGACGAGAAGGCGCTAGCGAGCATTATACTCTGCATCAAACCTACTCAGCTGAACCACGTGCGGCATTGTCTTACTGCGAAATCAGCGTGGGACACAATTAAGGAAATTTATCAGCCTTCTGGTCCTGCTCGCAAAGTAACCTTATTTAAAAAGCTTATGAATCTAAAACTGTCTGGGGGATCAAGTATGTTGGAGCACGTGAATGAGTTTTGCGAAACTATAGATAAGCTAGCTGAAATCGAGGTAAATGTGGCCGATGAGTTATTATTCTTCTTTCCAGTTTGCCGGAATCTTATGAGAATTTCGTGGTAGCCATTGAAACTCGTGATGCTTTACCAACTTTAAGTAAGCTCAAGGTTAAATTGCTCGAAGAAGGGGCAAGGAGACGAGAGAGAATTGATAAGACGTCAAGTGTTGGCGAGGGTCATCAAGCATATGTAGCTTGTTCGAATGCAAAAAAGAATTTCAGTTCTAAGAATAATTTTGGATCGAACGATTATACTCATACTGGTGGGTCTGGTGGAGCTAAAAGAAAGAAAAAGATCACAGGCAAGTGTTATAAATGTAGCCGTCGTGGAAATTACGCTTCTAATTGTAAAGACAATAAAAGCGAGACACATATGCAACAATCGTTTTCAATTCTCGCTTCTGCTTCTACGAGTTATGACTTAGACAAAGATTCCTGGTGCGTTGATAGTGGAGCTACGTCGCACTTATGTTGTGATAAAAGTTTGTTTCTTCCATCATATGTTGAGCGAAGAGAAAAAATTGTTCTTGCAGGAGATAACTTTATAGAAGCAGAGGGGCGAGGAGATGTGTGCTTGAATTATAATGGTAGGCAAGTTAGATTGAATAACGTGATTTACGTCCCATCAATGAAGGGAAATTTCATTTCTGTGAGCAAGGCTGTAAGCAACGACTTATCTGTTGTTTTTACCCGTGAATGCGCTTATATAAAAGACAAACGAGCTAACGTCATCATTAAAGCTTTCTTGTGCGGTGGCTTGTTTATATTTAAAACTAGTGTCAATAAGTGCATGCTAGCAAAAAATGATATCAATAATGCTTTTGAATGGCACAACCGGTTTGGACATCTCAATTTCAACAGTTTAAGAGAGATGTCAGAGAAGCGATTAGTTCTTGGTTTAAAAATCGATGCTATTCCTCGAGAAAATAGTTGCTTAACCTCTGCAAAGAGCAAAAAAACGGCGTAGCCGAACGAGCCAATCGTACGTTGGTTGACAGCAACGAAACCTGTCATTGAAAAAACTCCTTTCAAAGTTTGGACTAGTAAGTAACCAGTTGTATCTCATTTCCAAGTTTTCAGTAGTTTAGCTATAGCCATTGATAAGACACAACGAAAAAAATTTCAACAAAAGGGTAAGAAAATGATAATGGTTGGGTATTCAGAGGTTTCCAAGGCCTACAGATTATATGACCCAGAATCAAGAAAAATAGTTGTGAGTAGAGATGCAATATTTATACAAAATCCGTATGTCGATAAAAATTTTAATGAACACGCCGCTGGCCGAGCAGTGTTTGCGAACCCTGAAAAGGAAGACGATGTTGTTGGTGTTGATGTCTTTGGAACGGTTGATGACCGGGAAACTGCCGAAGCTGCTGAGATTGTTGACGTTGCTGGTGATGCCAATGCTAGCTCTTATGATGTTGAGGAAGATGTTGCTGTCGATGTTGATGCTCCTGTTGAAGAAGATGTAGCTGCTGATGGTGATGTTCCTATGCCAATGAATTCTGGAATTCGTAGTGGCAAGCGTGAACGTGAGGTCGAAGAAGAAGACGAAACCTTGATTGAAGACTGTCCTGAAAAAATTAGAGGTGGCAGAGGTAGACCTAGAATAATTCGCAACGGAAAAAGAGGACGCCCAAGAAAAGAATTTCCTCATGCACTTAATAAAATGGAAGAACATAAAATCCCAACTCCGGAGACGATTGAAGAAGCTCTTAACGGCATACATGGCAAAGAATGGAAGGCATCAATGCAGAAGGAGTATGATTGCTTGGTGAAGAATGGAACGTGGTCGTTAGTTGATCTTCCTGTTGGAGAAAAAGTAACAGGAAACAAATGGGTCTTTAACATTAAAAGAAGAGCAGATGGCAGTGTTGAGAAATTTAAATCGCGTTTGGTCGCAAAAGGTTGTAGCCAACAGTTTGGTGTCAATTTTGAAGAAACCTTTTCACCTGTTGTAAGGTACTCAACAATTCGAGTGATTCTTGCGTTGGCATGTGAGAACGATTTACATCTGCATCAAATGGATGTTTCTTCGGCGTACTTAAATAGTGAACTTCATGACAATGTCTATATGAGACAACCCAAAGCGTTTGTCGATGAAAAATTCCCAAACAAAGTTTTGAAGCTTAATAAGGCGCTTTACGGCTTGAAGCAAAGCGGGCGCGAGTGGAATGAAAAATTAGATTCCGTACTTAAGAAAATTGGTTTTACACCGTGTGCTAGTGAGCCGTGTGTGTACACAAAAAATCTAAAAGGTAACCTTAATATAATAGTTGTTTATGTAGACGATCTTATTCTAGGAAGTTCCAATCTAAATGATCTTAAAGAGATCAAAACGCAAATTTCTAATGAGTTTGAAGTCGTCGATGGCGGTCAACTTAAGTTTTTATTGGGAATCGAAATAAATCGTCAAGGTGAAACCGGTCCAATCACAGCCTGTCAACGACAGTATATTTCAAATCTCTTGGACCAATATGGAATGAATAACTGCCGCCCAGTTTCCACACCAGTAGATGCAGGATACCAAGTAAGCTGTTATGATGAAAGCTGTGAAAGGATTGACCCAACAAAATACCAGTCTTTGATTGGCGCTCTTATGTACCTCGCTATCTCCACTCGACCAGATATACTACATTCAGTTTGTAAGCTTTCGTAACGAAATATGGATCCCCATGTCGAGCATAAAGCTGGTGTTTGGCACATCCTCAGGTACCTTAAGAAAACTATTGACTTTAAATTACATTACTTTAAAACAGGAAAGCCAATTGAGTGTTTTGTTGATGCGGATTGGGGTGGTGATTCAAGTGACCGAAAATCTTTCACTGGAAGCAGTTTCGTTGCAGCAGGAGGCGTATTTTACTGGGAGTCTAAAAAACAAAATTTGGTAGCCTTATCCAGCACAGAGGCAGAGTACGTAGCTCTTTCAACCGCTGCTAAGGAGGCCGTCTTCATCAAAAAACTTCTCAATGAAATGGGCTTCCCAGATCGTGATCCTATGGTTCTTAACTGTGATAATCAGAGTGCTCAGCATTTGGTAAAAAACCCTGTTTACCATGCTCGCAGCAAACATATAGATATCAAGTACCACCATTATTCGTGAATTGTATAAAAACAATTTAATTAAATTGAATTATGTTAGTACCAATGAAATGATGTCAGATATATTGACTAAAAATTTACCTAAAGTCAAGCATTGTAGATTTACCCAAGCAATGGGATTATATTAATAATTTATTATTGTTTATGATTATTTAATATTCCTTTTAATGTATGTAAACAAATATTTGAGTTGAGAAGGAGTGTTAAAACTATATTTTGTATGTTTACTTAAATGGCAACACAAACATTTGTTAATATTTCATTTTGTCAGTTCCTTCAGTTGCTACAATCGTGTATTCTTTTTCATTTCGTTCACTTGTAAATAAACCTTCGTCTACTACAAACGTCTTCGTCTTTTATCTCCTTAAGTCTAAATTCTAACAGAATATTGGGTTTAAAAGTAATCTTAAAGGATCTTAGACCCGATTTCTTCTGTTTTCATGAAATTGTCATTATTTCTTCTAAATTGTAAGGTCTTAAGACTCGGGAGTATTTATTTGTCCTTAATAAAAGATATATGTACCAATATTTCTGAGATTCTGATTAATATATTTTCGTCTGTAAATTGCAAGCATTTCACGGTTCATTCTTGAAGGGTTCGAACCACATTTTCCTATCGCATCGAAGCAGAGTAGTACTTTGAACTAATTAGCTTTATTCACTTAACAATACAAATAAAATCTTAACTGGCTTTTGATATAAATCCTTGGCCATAGTAAAGAATTTCAAACGTAATCGAAAATCGAAAGAGCCCCCACTGATGATCGTTTTCCAATTAGATATTAGCTCCTTAAAGTTTCCATTAGGATTTGTCTTGAAAACAACCACAGCTATAATTTCTAAGCATATTTCACGGAAGACCAAGTTTACGAGTATTTCTTAGCAATTAAAGAACACAGCTTTATTTCTCCTCTTTTCAGTCGAACATCTATTTTATATAGAAATCTCTTTGTGGTGGCAAGAGACTTTTATCAATATCATCTAATCGAAACCCCTCATTGGGAAATTAGATGGAATGTGCATTTTCGATGGTGCTAATGTTTCTGCTTCACAGTGCTAGTGAAATGCAAATGAAGAACAATAGTGATTTAAACACGAATATCACGGAAAATTGTTTGAAATCAAATACGAATATAACTCAAACTCAAACCCTATCCATACAGGGAGAAAGGGAGGGCAGCAAGAACGAAACTAAACGAACTGTTGTTCAATTAATGTACATGAATGAGTGCTCGAGGGGCATGAATATTTTGGAAGAAGACTTTCCGATGAAGCTTTCAGTCAAAATCAGTGTTAAACTCGCTTAACACAAACACACCGAACACATCCCACAAAATGCATCCTGGCTGTTTTGATGGTTTTGGGTTTTGATGATGATGCTATATCCTTATAAAAGCAACCATATAGAGATTTTGTATAGTTGTATAGTTGGATGGTTGTGATAAAGGTGAATATTAGGAAATCTTTATATGTTAGTTAGGTAAAGTGAAAAGTTTAAGCAACCTCAAGAGGGAAATCTTAATTGCCATTTATAATCATTCGTTTCTAAACGCATGGTTTGGTTATGGGATGGTATTTGCTCTTATGTTATCTGTTGAAGCATTAAAACTTTATTATATTTGATTATTAATTAAAAAGGGGAGCTTTTTGTTTCTTCACTAATTTTAAATTTTAAACTCAATCTAACCTTTTTGGATTTAGTGATTTTTGTGTTTTAAACATCCAATGAAATATGAAACACCGACAAATGGCTTTAACAGTTTTCTGGGACATACGCCTATTCAAAAGTAATACATTCAGATAACTCCCATTTTTCCTAAGGCGCATACTGTGATTCTGGCATATTAAAAGCATACAAGACCCTTTGAATGAACGATATATATTTTTTTCAGGGTTGCCAACACAAGATGTTGTTTTTATTTTTTTTTTAAAGCAAGTTGTTTGATAAATTATTTAACTTGCTTGATTCACTTCGAAAACTTTCAAAAAAACATCATAATATTTTGAATTTTCTTTAAGAAATTGCTTTTCAATTTTTCTTTAAATAAAACATATACATAGGTAAATTGAATTTTAAGGTCAACTTGTGCTAAAACGTGCTGAAAAAATAAACAAAAATTGACAAAAGTGCAATTCTAAAAGCTTAACATTTCTGAACTAATATAGCACAAACATTTTCAAATTGAAACACTAGTCACACAAAATTAATTGAAATCATTTATTTCACGTTTTTGTTTGTAGAAGTTTTTGAAAAGAAAATTTGTGTATTTACTTTGAAAATAAATGTTTTATAATACTGTTACTCCAGAATTACAAAAAAGCATCAGTTAACAAATTTAAAAAAAATCTGCCGAAGATTTTCAAAACCAACACATGAAGACTTTTATTAAGAACACTAGAAATGATGAAAGCACAAGAATGGGTGTTTTTTGTTTATATCAATTTAAAACAAAATGCTTATTTTGGATGACCCTAAATATCTCACGAGCCAATAACCCAAGTGACTTCAATTAAATTGTATATATAAAATAAATAAATAAATTGGGTGGCGTAACAGTTCGTTAAGAACTAGGACCTAGTGACTTACAACTGTCAACCATTTCTGTGTGCGAGTAATGTTGTCAGGGATGGAGTGGACCTACTGTTTCAAGTCGAATCCGAACGGCTAATCTTGAAGAATTTGTCAATTCCTCGCAATAGGCAGTAACCGTGAAAAAAAACTTTAGATGGCGTAGGCATGACAGTCCAACTACATATATACATATATATTATACATTATGTCGTGATACCAAATTTAAAATCACTGACAAAAATTTATTTTTCACCTGGAATATTTTTCATGAATAGCAAACAATACAATCTCCAGAATAATTTTATGTAACGAAGAATACCGTTTGTAACATGTGAAAACATTCAAACTGATTTTTTTTTTTCAAAAATATAACAACTTTAAAAATGACTTCTAAAAATTGATTTTCAATTCAACAAAAAATAAAGGTGTTGGCTTCGTATTCATTACGTCTGTCAATTTGTCTTGCTAAAAGGTTTTTAGGTAATCGTGTTTTGTTAAATATTCTAAAAAATTAAAAATTACCAACAATATTTTTTGCATATATGTATGTAGTTTGATTTCAAAATCTATTTTTGCTAACGAGATTTTAAGTCGAAAACCAATTTTTACCAATTTTAGTAGCATTTCTTAAAAGGTTTTATTTCTTATTTAAACAAAAACAAATAAGATGAATGAAATTAATTTGAACTAAATATCTTCTATTGTTCACGAGATATTGAGAACCGAACATCAATTTTTACCAAATTTGCCTACTATTTTTTGTAGATTTTATTGTTTTATGAAAAAAAACTCACTGTTGGACTTTTATAAAAAATGTACCTACTGAATGTCGAAAACGATATTTTCTGTGTATTTAACTCAAAAGTAAATTTTTACCAAGTTTTAGTATTTTTTTAGATCTTTATTTTTTGTAAAAAAAACTGCCCATTCGATTTTTACCGAATATTTAGAACAATATTTCTTATAAGATAGAATTAGTTTAAAGCCATAATCTAAAAGTTTTGAAAGGAGATTTGAGACTAAAACCAATTTTTGCCAACTTTTATTAATTTTGTTCAGGTTTTTATTTTTTGTAAGAAAAACCGTTAAATCGATTTTTCTCAAAATTTTACAGAATGTTGACAACAATATTTTTTAAAAGATAAAATTAGTTTGAAGCAAGAATCTCAAAGTTTTGAAAAGATATTTAAGTCGAAAGTAAATTTTTACCTAGTTTTAATATTGTTTTTTTTTTTAGGTTTTTATTTTTTGTAAAAATACTGTCAATTCGATTTTTCTCAAAATTTTACGGAATATTGAAAACAATACTTCTTATAAAATAAAACTAGTTCGAGGCCATAATCTCAAATTTTTGAAAAGATATTTGATTCGAAAATTACTTCAGCCTTACCAACTTTTTTTTGTAAAAAACTGTGAATTTAATTTTTTTCACAATTTAACTGAATGTTGAAAACAATATTTTCTGTGAGATAAAATTAATTTGAAGCCAATATCTCAAAATTTTTGAAAAGATATTTGAATCGAAAATCAATTTTACCAACATTTATTAATTGTTTTAGGTTATTATTTTTTGTAAAAAACTGTAAATTCGATTTTTCTCAAAATTTTACCAGATATCAAAAACATTATTCTTCGTTGCACAAAATTATTTTGAAAATAATAAGATGTAAAATATTCGAGGTAACAATTATTTTTTTTTTTCAGTTTTTATGATTTATAAAAAAAGCGTTAGTTGGATTTTTAAAAGTTAAACAAACAATGTTGTCAAAATATTGGTAAATTTTGTAAAAGTCATGCAAATAATACTTCTTAAAATTGGAGAAAAATTTATTTTTAACTTGAATATCTTGAGAATGAATAAGGTAATGACTTAAAAGAACTTAAGGAAAGTAAAAACAGAGTCCTACTAAAAATACCGAACTAGGTCGGTCACCAATATGAAGTTATCATTATGGATCGCATCCCACCCTCGTATTTCTTCCAACGATTCGGAAAATTTAATATTTTTCCTGGACTGTTTATATTTTAAAAATATTTATTGCAATTTTATTTAAAAATGATACACCCACTGTAAAATTTATACCTAATACTATGATGATTTTGTTTAAATTTTTAATAGCTAAAAATCAGTGTTTACCTTAGGAAAATCCATTTATCTGTTTACTTTTTTTAAAGCCTTTAAGAGGCTTACAGTACCATATAAAATACATACATACAAAAAAAAAAAAACAAAGAACATGGTTCTTAATCTGAAAAATAGGATAGAAGGATACCTGCTGCTGAATATTCTAAACAAAATGTATAATAAACATCATCATATACACAATTCTACATGTCATAATTCATAATTTAAAACAATTTATTATTTACTCGCTCATCATATATGGCAAAGTACAGGGCTTACCACAGGAGATCTATCACTGAGAAGTATAAGGTGGGTTACTTTTTCCAAAAGCGCCACATTTGTATATAATGTTTATGCAAAATTCATACCATCAATCATTTACATCATTTAGCCTTTTGGAAGTAGTCTAGAAAAAGGGAGATACCTACAATCAACATACATAACTAGAGATCAATGTAATATACATACCTACCAGGGGCGTCTTTAGACTTTTGGGGGCCCTGGGCCCAATAGGATTTGGGGGCCCAAAAAGTAGGTATAATATATTTTTTTTTTAATTCTTTAGGTTAAAAAAATCATTTTAAAATTAATTTTTTTTTTTTTACATATTTTTACTTTTTGAAAAGAACTAAAAAAACATAAAACAGATATTTTTGTGTGCTTTTATAATTTTGCTTAATTTACCTTCAATAGTTGAACATTTTTCTTTATACATAGTTGATTTTTGATAATTTTTATTGTTTTTTTGGTTGATTTCTAATGTTTTTATATTTTTTTTTTAAATTTTATGTAAGTTTATTTCTTTATATTTGTTTTGATTTGGTATTTTTTTAGATATATGTATGGGTCTATGAAATAACTCCCACGAAACAAGTCCCACTTTTAAAAACGAAATAAGTCCCACCAAAAATTGCTATTTTGAAAGTGGGAGTTATTTCGTTTTTAAAAGTGGGACTTATTTCGTCAATTGGTGGGACTTATTTCGTTACGCGTTTTTATTTTAAGTGGGACTTATTTCGTTTTGAGTGGGAATAAATTCGTTTTGTAAAGTGGGAGTTATTTCATACCCCTAAATTTATATTTTGGTGGGATTTATTTCGTTTTAAGTGGGACTTATTTCATTTTCATAATTTTGCATTTTAAGTGAATGCTTAATAATTTTTGCCGTTATTTGTTGCTCTTCACGTTGTTTCTCATTGAATTTCATAATGTTCTTTTTGTTGCTTTTTAAAAAAAAATTATTGTATTGTAGAATATGCTTTCGAAAAGTTCCGTTATTTCTTGCTCTTTACGAAATGAATGGTATTGTTTCAAATTTGTTGTTAAGTGTGCTAGTTTACAAGACCTTATCATTATATTGATTAGTTCAGTTTGTGAATTTCAATAGTGAACATGAGTGTGACATACGAAATAATTGCAGGGAAGAGGAATAACAGCAAGCTTTATATTTTTTTTTGAGAAACAATTATATATAGGGTGTGTAAAGTCGCCAGGCAGGCGCCTATATCAACAACTTCTTTCAATAAAAGCACCTGTGGGTGGCCCGCTTCGCGGGTTCTCAGGATTTTAATTCCCTTTTTCGGGGTCACACCCGCTCACGCAACTCCGTTGCTCCGCTTAGGGTATGTAAGGTCGCCAGGCAGGCGCCAATATCAACAGCTTTTTTGAATAAAAGGCCGTTATGGCTTTATTTCTCATTTTTTTCTTATGCAAAAAGTTATATATTGGACATTTCGTAAAAGGGACAACCATAATTGTTTGCCCTTATCTCTCATGGCTCTCATTTTTTTGTTATTAATTACTTTATACTTACTATAATAAAAAAAACTTTAAAGAAATGTGTACAAATAGGTACCGAACTTAACTACTGGAAAAACAATATTAAAAAAAATTGTTGACGTAATTACGTATGAAAGTGTTTTATTATATTTTTAGTAGGAAATTGGAATTCGTGTGCCATGTTTTCTAATATCACCATTACAAATTACAACTAATCCCAATGCCACGTTAAAACTATAATACCGTCTACAATGCACTGGATCTTCAAGCCATTTATAAAGGTCGATAATTTTAATCTGATGATTCTTCCGAAACGGTTTCCATCTTAATAATAAGAACAATTGATCTGTACTTAATCCATTTACGAATCCAAACGTTGTTACTAGTGGGACTTATTTCGTTTATGAAAGTGGGACTTAATTCATTTAAGAAATATATTATTCAAGGGGGAGTTATTTCATTTTGAGTGGGAGTTATTTCATTTCAAGTAAATTTTTAAATAATTTCATTTTGGTGGGACTTATTTCGTTTTCAAAAGTGGGACTTATTTCGTGGGAGTTATTTCATTTTTTTAAATTAAATTGAATTTATCAAATTCTCCCTTATATCATTTAAGAAAGAACAGAGCAAATTGGCAGGAACGTCAATCGTTATTGTTTCTTTTTGAAGGCTCTTGCTGGTTTTATGAATTCTTTCTAATATTGTGCTCCAAATTTCTGTTAAAAGGAGGAACTCCAGTTTTGACATTTTTTAAGACCGGCTCAGCGCTTCGCTTTTTTGTCTGGAGCTTGTTCTGGATTTCTAGAGATAGATGTCAAGGCTTCAGTAATTTGGTTATAACCATGATGGAGCGCGTTAACTGCATCAGCTCGTGCAGACCATCTTGTTTCAGAGAGGCTTTTAAGAACTCTATGTGAACCTAAACATACATTCAATTTATTCCAGCAATGGGTAGAAGCAGAAAAAAAGTTGTATATTTTTTGAACCACTTGAAAGAAACTTGTTGCCTCCTGCACACAACCAGCCGCATGAAGGCCTACAAGGTACAAAGGTAGCAAATTCGCACTTCTCCTTTAATCTTGCTTGCAAACCAGAATATTTTCCCGACATATTAGAAGCATTATCATAGCTTTGTCCTCTACAACCCTCTATTGAAATATCATGATTTTCCAGAAATGTCAAGTTTGTGTCAGCCAAATATTCAGATTTATGCTTTTGAATAGGTATAAATATTAAGAATTCGATTTGAACACGATTTTTAACATACCGAATTACAAAAGTCAACTGGTCGATATGATAAAGGTCGGGTGCACTGTCAACACTAAGGGAAAAATATTTTTCCGATCTAATTTCACCTAAAATTTTCATTAGGACTTGTTTTCCCATTATATCAATGAATTCGTTGCAAATATTTGCTGATATAGGAAGTGTATCCCTTTCCTGAGTTCTCACATTTTTTTAAATGATCTGCGATAAATGAATCATCATGGGAAACTTTGTGGTTTTGTTTATGGAGTGAGTTAAAAAGTCGACATGTGTGCAGAACTGTAGATTAGAACGAAAGCAGAGTTGTTAAAATAATGTTGACAGCGTGTGCAGGTGTATGATTAAAGATTCATGTTGCCAGAAGTTTAAGATGTTGAGGAGGAGAATTTCAACGAAACGGAGAGTAAAATAAAACTTGTTTTTCTGTTACTGTCTACTAACCTTATTTCGTTTTCTATATAATTGTTGCATGGGCCCTGGCCCACCGGGCCCATGCCTAAAGACGCCACTGATACCTACAGCTACATACAACTCCTATAAGTCTCATTCAAAATAAATGGAAATGTCATGTAATGAAGAGACAAATCTCCAACTATAAACTATACAAGTCCTTTTCTTATCCTCAATTCAAAAACACTACACATATAGAGATACATGACAACTATACTGAATACCTCCTATATCCTTTATAGGTTTTGCTTAGACAGAAAACCATAACTCTCTATACCTAACAAAAAAGCAAAAGCATCAGAAGGAGAAGGAGGAGGAGGAGGAGAACCTTGAAATATGTGACTAGTATTGTGGTTGTAAAGAAAACTGTCCGTATATTGTGAAAAGTCTGTCGAAATTTTGCTCCTTTTTGCAGTAGAAACAGAAACAATACTTTCGTTCTCATATAATGCTGGAATGGAAATAAGAGTTTATCCTTTTGTCTTTGCTCCCAAAATTGTTCTTCATTCCTTTATAAATTTAACTTCCATACCTATATATATATATATCTATACGAGTATAACCATACCTCCTTTTAATGGGTAAATTTTCTATGGGTGAATAGTATTAAAACATAAATTTATGTGTATACTCGACTCGTATATGGAGACAGTTCCTTTTGATCCTTAATATTCATGCATGGCATAGAAATATTTACGTGCACTTTATATTATGGTCTTTCTGTCTCCTAAAATGCGGGAATATGAAGTCTTTATTGTAGATTTGAATTCTTCATTTTTATAGTACCTCCGTATCTATATTCATAAGGAAATATGAATTTACCCCAAAAATTCCAGGTTTTAAATTGTGTCGTAAATTATAATGCTTTAATAACTGACGAAACAACAACGAGAATTTTACAGTTCAAGTCGTAATCATAATTATTTTGGTTGACATTAGGTATTATAATAGAAGTAGGTTTTGAATTTATTGCAGTGCTATATGTGAACAATCAGTTTATATATTCAGTATATTATTCATAATGTGCTATTTTCTGTAACTGTTGATGTGTAAGCTAATATTTGGGATAAAATTTGAAATATTACGTCAACTCTAGTTAAGTTAACAAGGAAATAAGTTTTTAAACGTTTAACTTTTTTTTTACAATAAGCACACACTCAAGGGGATATTACTACCCTTATTATGCAGAGGCACAGTGTGAGCACTAGGAAGAGGAGAGAGGGTTTAAAAGGAGATGTCGGTGCACATTGGTTTTGAATTCCTGAATATTGCAATGACTTGGAAAAACAGAGTGTGGTAAGGCATTCCACATTCGCGTAGTACGGCTAAAGAACGAATCTCTGTATTTGACAGTACGGCCGAAGTTGAGCTCGAGGGTATACTGATGAGCATTCCTAGAAGCGCGAGTATTACGGTTGAACTGTTTAAGGGGAGAAATGTAACTGGCTATTTCAATAGATCATAAACCGTTAAAATAACGGTAAAAAAGGGACAGACAAGTGACCTTACGACGATGTTCAAGCGAAGTAAATGAACTTGTGATGATATTATCATTTATCAATATTAAATGCTCTACGTTCAATACTATCCAAGAGGCTTAAGTAAGTTGCAGGAGCACCAGCCCAGAGATGGGAGTTATACTCAAGCTTGACTTGTTTCTTACCTCTGACCCTGATAAGTACACCGTTAGTGTTCTATCTCCTCTAGGCACATCTGACCATTGTGTTATATTAGCAAATTTCTTGTGTCAAAACTGTCCAGTTAAAGAAAGAGCTCCTAAGAGAACCGTTTGGCAATACGAGAAAGCCAACTGGGGCGGTCTCAATAATTACTTCAGGATTTTTATCTGGTCACTATGCTTCCTCGATAGTGACGTTGACGCCAGCGCTGATATGATCACAAGTTTGATTCTCCTGGGAATGGGAACTTTTATCCCTAAACTTTTATACTAAAAAAGGCCTAAGGAAAACGCATGGTTTGATGCGAGCTCTAAAGAGGTTATTAGGGCCAAAGAGGTAAGTTTCCGTTGCTATAAAGCCAACACTACTGAGAAAAGCCGGAAAAAATTCAAACAAGCCAGGAAGGCCTGCAAAGCCCATATTCGACGGACCAAATTTTTACATGACCAAAAATTACGGCAAAAAATACTGCAATGTCCCAAAGGCAGTAAAAATTTTTGGTCATTTGTAAAAAACATGAGGAATTCTTCCTCTTCCTCGGTTCCGACGCTCGTTGTCAATGACACTCCTTTTGTTAGCTCTTTAGAGAAAGCTAATCTCTTTGCTAGGCAGTTCGCCGCCAATTCTACGCTGCCAGTGAGTGTTATGACTCCGCCTGTACTTGAGCGAGTTAACGATTCTATGGGACCAATCTTTTTCGCACTCGTACTGTGGCAAAAGTCCTTAGAGATCTAAACACACATAAATCCGCTGGTCCATATGGTATCCCCGCTATTGTTCTGAAGAAGTGTTCTTCAACGCTGGCAATACCACTGCGTAAGCTTTTTCATCTGTCCTACTCCTCAGGTCTCGTTCCGAGAGGATGGAAAACTGCATTGTCCAGCCCATCCCCAAAAAAGGCGAATCTTCCTCACCCTCTAACTACCGACCGATTGCACTTACGTCCCTTCTTTCCAAGGTCATGGAAACGCTTATTAATTATCAGTTCAAGAAATATCTTGAAGATCGAAAGCTTCTTAATGACCGTCAGTATGGATTTTGAAGCAATAGGTCCACTGGTGATCTCACGGTTCATCTCACCGAACAGTGGAACAAATCTTTACATCGCTTTGGGGAAAGTAAGTAACGCTCTCTTCTCTTCCTAGTACTCACACTGTGCCTCTGCATAATAAGGGTAGTAATATCCCCTTGAGTGTGTTTTTTCCAAAAAAAAAGACCATTTGGCTAATTCTGAGTCACATCCCAGCCTTTATTTTTTATTATGGAAATTTGTATGTGGGGTTATGAATACCCTTTTAATGTTTAAACACAGTGTAAGGGGAAAAGAGAATAGGGTTAGAAATGAGATGCCAGTACATATTCATTTTGAAAGTCTACATATATGCAATGAGTTGGATATATTGACCACGGTAAATGCATTCCACATTTGTGTTGTGTGGCTAAAAAAAATCTCTGTACTTAGAAGTACATCGGAGATTGGGTGCAAAGGTTAAGGTGATGAATATTCCTAAAAGTACTATTATTATGGTTGAATTGTTTGAAGTTTATATTTGCGTTGTTAACATTTTTACTTAGGTAGTGATGAAAAAATAATAATCATTGGGTTTAAAAAAAAATTAAGTATTTTAATATTTTTGAAAATACATACATTTATAAAATTCAAAAATTATTAATTTGTGAAAACTCCGGTATAAAATTGAAACCAAAGTCTTTTTAAATTCTGTATAAACAAAATTTATAAATGAAGGAACTATGAATTTCAATTTCCTTAAAGGAAAAACTTTGAAAAGAAAACGTTAACATTTATTCAGATTATAAGACATACATACATTCTGATTGACTTAACTCAAAGTCATTTTTTAGAAATTAAAATTTTGTATGGATTTTACAAATTTTGTGAGGAACTTTTATAAAGTAAACTTCGACTAAGATCTTTAAAGGGTTTCCAAAACAAAAACTTGATCAAATTAAGAAAACAATAGTGAGCTGCTATCAGAGCATTGAATTTTCAGGAATATTTGTTTTTAAGAATAGTAAAAACACAAGTTTTGCATTTTCTTTTTATAATCAGGCCTATCACGAATTACATCGTAATCGGAAACTTTGACGAATCCCGAAAAACTATATCGTGAAATTCGCTCGTAATGCAAAAGAGAAGAGAGGTGTGATCGGTGCACAACGCTTTTGATGTCCTGATTATTGCAATACAAAAAAGAGGCTGGGCTGCGACCCACACTGATAACTTTCCATTACGTCTGTCGATTTGTCTTGCTTAAAAGTTAGTAGTTTTTCGTGTTGTGTCAAGAAAGTTGTCAAATGAATTAGTCTTAAAAATTTCAAAATCACCAACAATATTTTGCATAAATGAAATAGTTTGATCTCAAAATCTATTTTTGTTAACGACATTTTTAATCAAAAACCAATCTTTGCCAACTTTAGTAGTATTTCTTAAAAGTTTTTATTTCTTATATAAACAAATACATAAATATATATGGGTTATTATACAAAAGTTGGGTAACTTTTGAGGATATTTTGTTTTACGATAGTTTTTAAATCAAACTTCAATAAATTCGGGTGTATATGATAGCTAATTAATATATTGTTCCCAATCGGGCCAGTCACTTTTTTGAGTACATTGTAAGATATTTAAAAATTTCAGAATTTGAGTGCCAGAAGACTGACGAGTATACACAGTTTAATGAAGTTTAATACAAATTAGTAAAAATCTCTTAGGATTTAATAATGATCACTTAAAATCACTTAGTAACAATTAAAAATAATTATTAATATGTAATACTAGGAGAAAATACTACATCAGTTTTCAAAACAGACTTTTGACATTTAACGTAACGTTATTCACTTATCTTTTACTACTTTAACATAGTTTTACTAAATATTTCAAAGTAATCAACAAACAAAATCTAACAATATTCATCTTAAAAGTATCTACTAATGATTAAGAAATGAAGAACAATAACAATTTACCTGACACAGAACTGACAAATCAAAGTCTAATACGAATAAATAAAAATAAACTTTAGATTAACAAAAAAATAACGACTCACCATAAAACTGACGTGTTGACTGGCTTAGCACGTGTATAGACAACAAACATAACCCAAACTCTTTTACAGATATGATGGCCGTCAAATTGTGCAACCCGCAACTTACTTCATTACCAACATTAAAATTCAAAGTGGGATTTGACAGTGAGTCGGCGATATTTCGCACGAATATCGAATTTAAATAACACATAAGGGTAAGGGACTGACGAATGAATCTGAACACAAAATTTCTTATTTTTTTAAATAAAGTGGAGAACACTGCATTATGAAAGTTGTAGTATATATTAAACTATATACATCGCAGATTGTATTAAATTAATAAGTTTTCTCAAATCAATGATAATGTTTAATAGACAGTCACTTAATGGTTGGTTTTCAGGGTTGTGACATGCCAGGGGACTGATATTTTAAGAACTAATTGTGTTTTTTTTTTTAATAACTTGTATTCAAAATGAAGAACTGAAATTGGGTGACTAAATAAAGGTCTTTCCATTGTTTTAAAATAAATTGTAATCTCAATAAAATATAATCAGAATTTGTATATATTGGTTGAGTTACCCAACTTTTGTATAATCACCCAAATATAAATAAAAATGTCGAAAACAATATTTTTTGGGAGATAAAATTAGTTTGAAGCCATAATCTCAAATATTTGAAAAGATATTTGAGTCGAAATTCAATTTTTACTAACCTTGAGTAATTTTTTTTAGTTTTTTATTTTGTATAAAAAAAAAACTGAAAATTCGATTTTTTTAAAAATTTTACCGAATGTTGAAAACAATATTTTTTATAAAATAAAATTAATTTTAAGCTTTAATTTTTCAACTTTTAGTAATGTTTTTTTTAGGTTTTTATTTTGTGTAAAAACTGTCGATTCGATTTTTCTCAAAATTTTACCAGATGTTATAAACGTTATTTTTCGTTGCACAAAATTAATTTGGAATTTTTTTTTTCAGTTTTTTTGATTTATAAAAAAACCGTTAGTTTGATTTTTTTTCCAAAAATATATTTTTTTGGTATCACGTTACAATATATGGTATAATATAAATTTTTTTTCAAGTCCATAGCGTGATTGGTTCGTGAGAAATTTTGTGTTAACCAAAATTTTCACCTTTTTTTTAAATTGCTATGGTAAAAAAACCACCCACTTAATTTTTTTGAGAGTCCTTTTTGTACTTTTCTGCATTATTATCTGTATAACAATATTTATTTGAAGTCGATATCTCTTCTGGTCCTTGAGCTATGGACGACGAAAAAAAACGTCGCGAACGTACGGACGTACGAAAGTACGTCGACTTTAGGGACCTTGAAACGTCGAGAAATGTCAAAATTTTAATTCGACAAATCAGACCGATTACAATAACTTCATATGGGAAGTTAAAAATCATACAAAACTTAATCTGTGTGTATTGTGCTTAAGGTCCTTTCAACCAACCTATAACCTTTTCTCATCTTTCCAAGTTATGCCAAATTTTAATTAAAAACTTGAATTGTGTTTTTTTTTTTTAAATCCACTTCCGTAAATTTATACTTCAAAATGTATTTTTCTGAAATTAGATAATCAAAAAAATAAATAAATATAAAAATAGTGAGTTTTTTCTGTTAATTCTTAATAACCTAGAACTTCTATCTCCTAACATTATTCCAATGCTATTTAAAGCCTTCTTGAAAAAATTTGGCCTTTTAACATTTTAATACATCGCAAAAAAAAAATGAAACTATAAAAATTAAGTGTCAAATTATTAATTTTACTTTCTCTTTAATCATCGGCAGATATTTGTTTCAATTTAATAAATTTTTGTATATTTAAGTACTTTCGGTTTTTATTTGAATAAATTTATAAGTACGATTTTTGTCAGTATTTGTTTATGAGTATTTCATATACCATTAAAACAGGTCTAGCTAAATGTCCTTTCAGAAAGTAGAGAAATTAACTTTTCAACAACACTCCTATGATTAATGTTGATGGCTTTTTTGTCAAGAGAATAATCATAATAGAAATATTTCTTTTTCAAAAATTTAACTTTTAAAAAATATGTTTCATACAAAAACCTTCAACTCAAAAAAACAAAAATAAACTGTGAGAAATCGATTATGATAATTTCAAAGACATTAAAATAGCAAACGGTGCTCTACTTCTGTGTAGTGTGTATACCTATGTCACAGTTAAGAGATTGTTTTTATTGGCCATAAATCTTTTTTAAGGATCATAATCCTGGAAAGTGCATAAAGAAAATATATGAATGTGGGTTATAGCTATAGGTACGCCCAAAGTTATTTTTATTCAAATCCGCGAACCTGGAACGTAAAGCATCTGTAACTGACTCATTCATTTTTTTTTTTTGTATATAGAAACCCTACTCCAACTTGATGGAAACACAGAAGGAAAGTTGAGAATATTATTTTTTTCGCTTTTCAGTTGGACGGTTTTTCTAGGTTCATTAAAAACCATTTCATGTGCAGATCAACGATGACTACGAGACGAGGGCTTAAAAATCTTTTTGATTTATGAATAATGATTTAGTGGTAATTTGAAATGGAAATCAATTTTCAAACATTAATGTCTGCATTTTTTGAAGTGAGTGTGTAATCTCCCATGAGACTTTCAACTCTAACGATGATCGAAAACTCTACATAGTTTCTCGTATGCTTATTCAATGAAAGGATATAATTATGTACATATAATATTCTTTTCATAGTACGAAAGAGGATTACCCCTTGTGAATAGTTTTTTAAATGTCATCAATTGCAATTTGTCAAATAGTAGCGCCCTGGGTCGTCCTCGTCCTCGGTGTCGTCTTCGTATCGTTGTCGTCGTTAGGGTACTTAACTTATGGTGTAGGTTGAAATTGTATACGTTTAAAATGCTTTTTCTTCGAATTGGAATTATTATTTTTTTTTTCTTGCTCTCAAGGATAAAATTTATCTCAGTCTTGGATAAAAATTCAAGTTGAGATATAAATAAAACGGAAACAAGAAGAATTTGTGGAAAAAAATTAGAGTTTGTTAAAAAATTGCATTAAAAAATTTAAAGTATTTTTTAATATTCAACCGAACATTTTATTAAAAAAGTCATAAGCGAAAAAAGGGGTCAATCCTGGAATTAGATTAGAGGTAGTATGCTGGAAACTTGTTGATACTTTCCTTTGTTAATAAGTTCTTGTATCTGAACATTAAGTTATGAAAGGTCAAATATTTAGTTTTTCTTGAGATTATCTACGTTTTTATACCTTCAAAAAAGAGTTTTCCAATAAGAGGTTTCATTTTGAATATCATAATAATGTAGGAATATGTCTATTTTGAAGCTGTCACGTTGATTTTTGATAAGATAAAACTACGTTGTTACTAAAAACTAAAACTGTTAAAATTCATTACAATGTTAAGCATTTTTCACTTGAGCACTGCGCTCAACACCCGCCGCAGCACTGTAATTGCTTTTAAACCTAACACCTCTTGACATCTTCTCCAAAATGGTGGCAGCCAACTCATGTGTGAGGCTTAGAGCCACCTCTCAATGGAACAGTAACAATACTGGACATACTACTATTCTAGACAATTTCAGATCTATCCCAGATCGCTTAGACTATACCACCCTAAAAATGGTATTCGGTAAAAGCTTCCATGTGTCCATCCCTTCAAGATCCTCCTGGGAAGAAGAGAGACCCCTGGAAGACAATGCGATACACTTCTATACAGACGGTTCAAAGACCGATTACGGAGTTGGAAGTGGTATCTATTCGGAACAACTGAATCTAAGTCTATCATATAGACTTCCCAATCAATGTAGTGTATTCCAGGCAGAAGTAATGGCGATTAAAGAGGCATTATCTTGGCTCAAAGAAAACTTTATATTTTGCAAGGATATACGAATCTTCTCGGACAGCCAAGCCGCTCTTAAATCTCTCGCGTCTGTCTCCACAAACTCTCTAATAGTCCACGACTGTCAATCATCTCTGAATGAGATGACGGATCAGTTTAATATTTACCTCATTTGGGTGCCAGGCCACGGGGACATTCCGGGAAATTGCAAAGCCGATGAGCTCGCCAAAAACGGAACACTTCTGCCTAATGTTAGACAAAAACATAACATAGGAACACCACTTGCTACATGCAAATATCTTCTAAAACAATATGCTCTAGAATCAACAAATGCTATAGATGGTCACAGAGTACCACCTGCCTAGCAACCAAGCAAATATGGCCAAGCATAGACTTAAAACGGTCAAAAGGCTTGATATCCCTGAGCAGACAAAATATAAGCTCTACAATTGGAGTAATAACAGGACACTGCCTCAAAGGAAGACATGCTCTGAGGCTAGGGGTCTATAAAAATGACTTCTGTAAAAGCTGCATGGACGAGGAGGAAGAGGAAATAGTCCAACACCTTCTATGTACATGTCCAGCACTCTCCATTAGAAGGAATAACTTCCTCGGTAATCCCTTCTTCGTTAATACCAGTGAACTGGCAACGATTGACACAAAATGTCTCTCTAACTTTATTAAAAGTACAAAATGGTTTGTTTAAGTTCATTACTCTCCCATGAGTAACCTCATTAGTGGTATCACAATGGACCCTTGAGGTCTAGGTGAGTCAATGACATCTGGACAGCCACTCCAACCTAACCTAACCTAAGCATTTTTAGTCAAATTTCATAAAAAGAAAGAGCTTTTGAGTCGCCGCACCGTGAATCACTTTATCCGCCGACAATAGTGAAACTAGAAAAAAATATTTGAGCTAAAATAACTCATTTCAAAAAATTACCTAAGATTTTTTAAACCCGAGGTTTAGATTGAATAAATAAATAAATAAATAAAAATAGATCCGGCTGTAAAGTTATTCAGATTAAAAATAACGCAGGTTAACGAGGTTATAAGATAACCGATGCTGTCAAATCTTTAGTTTATTATTCAGTTTGTTTTTGCCAAATCATCATGGCAAGTTACACGATTGCACAGCATGTTCAAATTCAAACGTTGCGCGCATTGCGCCTCTTTTACGGTAGACGTGGTGGCCCTTCACAGTCGACTCTTCAACGTTTGGTGGCTAAATTTGAGACGACCGGTTCAGCAAACACTCGTACATTCAAGGAACGCATAATCGGTCGAGAACTTCACCGCGGTACGTGCACAAGAACTCAGCCTTTCGAAGGCTTTAACTTGAGGAATTTTGCGGTGGAACTTGGGCCTACACCTGTAGAAGATCCAACTGACCCAGGAGCTCAAAGTTCATGACCATAGACCGTGCTTCGAATCATTTGGAAGAGGACAATAATTTTGGCCGAAAATCATCTTTAGTGACTAGGCGCATTTTTTGATGAATGGACGGCACAATTCCCGTATATGGGACGACACCAACTCACGCGAAGTTCACCAGCTGATAATGCATCCCCAAGAAGTTACCGTTTGGTGTGGATTTTGGGCCGGCGCAACGGCGTAATTGGTGCGTACTTTTTTGAAAACTACGTTGATTACTAATTTCTAATAGCCCAAATTGAACCATATGGGCCTAGACAACATGTGGTTCCAGCAGAACAGCGCTACGTTCCACACAGCAAACGCCACGACTAACATTTTGCATGAACGATTTGATGGTAAGGTTATCTCTTGCAGGGATGATGTTAATTGGCCAAGAAGGTCATGCGATTTGACCCTCCTAGATTTTTTTTGTGGGTTTTCTTGAAGTCGGCAGTTCTATGCAAATAAACCACAATCGGCCGATGCTCTAAAGGTGAACACAACACAGGCCATCGCTCAAATTCAGCCGAATCTATGCGGAAGAGTTATTGAAAATTGGACCACTCGGATCCGTGCCACCGTAAGAAGCCGAGGCGGGAATTTAAATGATGTGATATTCCACACTTAATGGCATACAAGCGCTCTTTCAAATAAAAAAATAATTTTGTTAATACCTCACACACAGCTTGTTTTATTCCAATTCAACATCTACCCGCCCTTATTGAAGAACCTTTTAGTTTAAATTTTTAAATAACCGAGTTTATAAAATAACCTAGATTCAAAACTAGCCGATGTTTTAAAATAACCAAGATTTTAAAATAACCGAGGTTGAAAATATTCCAAGTTGAAAAAAAAGTCAGGTTAAGAAATAAATCAGATTTTAGAATATCCAAGGCTAAAAATAACCGAGATTAAAAAAAAAACCGGGTTATAGAATATCCGAGGTTAAAAAGTATCGAGGTTATAAAAACTGAGGTTAAAATGTACCCAATTTGAAAAACAACCCAAATTAATAAATATCCCTTGGTTAACAAATATCCGAGGTTAAAAATTAACGCAGGTTACAAAATAACCAAGTTTAAAACTAACCCTAGTTATAGAATATCCGAGGTTAAAAATTATCTAGATTATAAAATAACTAAGGTTAACAAATTAAATAGGTTACAAAATAACCGAGGATCAAAAATAACCCGTTAAAAATAACCCAGGTTATAAAACAACCGATATTAAAAAACTCAGTTTATAAAATAAGCGGGGTTAATATAACAAGTGTTAAATAAAAAAAACAATTTAAATAAAGGGTGTCCCAAAATTAACGCAAGATTTGAATTAAATTGAAAACGCCGTTTTTAGTCTTTTGATAGTTATATTTTTATTGACTCGTAAAGTACATAGGATAGGGTTATGTATGGAATAACACATCGGACAAATGGTCTCCACGGCTTTGCATGCACATGCGCACTCTTTTGTTGAAATTTTCCATGACCATTCTGCGTAAATGTGGCTGAATTTCGTTGATGCAGCGTTGAATCTCCTCCTTTAATGCACGGGTGGTTGTGGGCTTGTTGACATAGACTTGTGATTTCAAATAACCCCATAAAAAGAAGTCTAATGGTCTAAAATCACACGATCTAGGAGGCCTATTTTGATCACCGAAACGAGAGAGTACACGACCTGGAAATGTCTCATGCAGTAATTGAATTGTTTCACGGGCTGTATGACATGTGGCACCGTCTTGTTGAAACCACATATTGGACACATCAATATCATCCAATTTTGGCAGAAAGAACTGTGTAATCATGTCGCGATATCGAGCACCAGTAACAGTCACTGCTTGACCAGCATCATTTTCAAAAAAATATGGCCCAATTATGCCTCCAGCCCAAAATCCACACCATACAGTCACGCGTTGTGGATGCATTTGTTTTTCGACAATCACATGTGGGTTCTCCGAACCCCAAATGCGGCAATTTTGGCGATTGACAAATCCATCAAGATGAAAATGTGCTTCATCGGTAAGGATGATTTTGCTCGAAAAATCAGGGTCCATTTGTTGATGTTCAATAATCCATTTAACGAACTCTCTTCTTTGTTCATGGTCATTAAACTTCAATTGTTGTGTTAATTGAATTTTGTAAGCATGAAGACACAGATCTTTGGTGAGTATACGCTGTAGAGAGGTTCTTGAAATTTGCAATTCTTGTCCACGACGTCGAATTGAGGTTCCTGGATTGTCAGCAACACTCTCACGCACTGCTTCGACATTCACATTTGAACGGCTTGTTTTTGGACGACCAGTGTGTTTGGCGTCTCCAACGGATCCAGTCTCCATTAATTTTTCAATTAATCTCTTCACAGTTGACGAAGTTAAAACACTATTCCGACCATATTTTGTATGAAATTTTCGAACTGCAGCCGCCAAGCTTTCACTATTTTTGAAATATTCTTTAATAATGAAGACACGTTGTTCTCTCGTGTAACGCTCCATTTTTAATAACCCTATACTGTTAGCTGTCAAATTGCTTTTGTTTCAGGGTTGCCAACACTTCACTGCACAAATGGCGGCAAATTCAAATCTTGCGTTAATTTTGGGACACCCTTTATAACACAGGTTAAAAATAAAACAAGTTAAACTTAATTCAATACCAAATTGACAACTGTTTTTAAAACTTATATAGCACCGAAATAAAAATTATTGTTTAGATAACTGTGATTATTGTAATTGCAGTGATTATTGTAGTCAAATAAATTTCAACGTTTATCACTTTTTTTTGGAAGCAAACAAAGTTATCCAAGAAATATTACCTAAGTACTCCATTAACTTGAAACATCATAAGAAAGTTACTTAACCCCATCCCCGAATCCACAATCAGTTATCTGGTAAAAGCCTTGACTTTATTGCATCTTTAAAATAATTTCACCGAATATATGGTTTTGACAAAAGTTTTACTATACACATATTAAACTATAATGATTATGTTGTATGTTATATATGTAAATACACGTCAAGAGTGTTTAACCCTGAAGCTCAAACGATCGTCCTTATTCCCATTAGTATACTCAGAGTAATGCGTTTAGTAAATTTCATCTTTGCATGTGATGTCGTTTTCAGACTATATAGTAGAGGTAGGTATATAAAATGAGCCTACATTTTGACAAGATGACAGCATCAGAATCTGCTGGAATATTATATGGAATTTCTCTACTTTTCTTATACTTGGTGTTACTCTATAAAATGGATGGATATACTATGAACATATAGAAATAGGTACAATATCCACCTCTCTATCAAGAAAGTAACCTATAGAACATATATTCTTATATGCGGGAAGGAAAATTCCTTTAAGACTATCAAGGGTGCACTTCCTACTATTTGTGTTCTTTGCCTTGTACCAGCCCAACATAAGTTACAATAGAAGAGGAGAGGTTTGGGAAAACTTCTGAAAACGCTCCCAAGCATTTTAATGCTGTTATATTAGACTTGGAAAATTCTTCAAAAAGCTTTAGATTCTTGTATACACTGATGATGATGCTGATGCTGAAGATGCTGGAGCTGCGGCGAACAAACGTTACAAACCTTTCTTTAGCTATAGCAGGTATGTTTCTATATCTTGCTCTCTACCTCTCTCTTAAACACTTCAAAGTAAATTTATTTCCAAGTGCAATGGATATAAACAAAGTTTCGACAGCGTTTTGTGTTTTAGTTCGTCGTTATTCTCTTTCAACTATTCTCCTAGCTTTCGAAAGTCGTAAGTACATAATACTCGTATACCTAACTTTGAAGCTTGTTCTATGTTTTGAAACTTTAATTTTGAATTCTCTAGAGAGACTAGACAACAATTTCATTAATAAGCATCATTTTGAATTATATAGGTCACGTTGGATGGAGTTATCCTTCATCCTTCATCCTTTCTATATTCTTTGCGGAGTATAGAATCTTAAGAAACAAAAACAAATCGGATTTTTGTGTAATATTTTTATGCTTTTCCGTAATTTGTTTTCTCTACTGAATAATAACATTATTGATAGGTATAGAAGAGAGATAAAAACAAAATACAAAGAATAATGTAATTTCTTTATGAAATACTCATAAAATTTTCAATCAAGACTGAGTGATTTTTCAAGGATCTTGCACATGTACATTGTATATAATATCTCTGGATGTTAAATATGAAAATTCATTCAAGTGACAGTAAGTTGTTGTATGAAATATCCGTAAATTTGAACTTCAAGTGTATTTGAGTGTGATCTTAAAACATAGGAAAAGAAAATATTCTTAAGTCAATTGTTTCAGAGAGAAAATTAAATAAACACATTCAATAACTAACACAAAGAAGATTTTCTGTTGAAACTCAAATTCCTTATAAAATAATATTGTAGCATAAAATACTTTAGATGACTAAAAGTGTCTGTGTTCAAGGATTACATTTTCAGGAATTCGGAATATTTAAATCTGGGTAGCTCGAAAATTGTATTTTTTCATATGAAATTATTTTTTTTTTATAAATAACAATTAAATTTTCTTCGAAAATCCTTGAGTTAAACCACAGGATGTTTCCTTATTTTATGAAACAAAATACATTAATACAAAATTTAAAATCTTTCAATTTTAAAAACCAAATACATTAAACAATTATAAAATATTTGTATTAATCAAAATGGTAGACGACGTTGCTATATCAGCCTTAGACAGACTAATACTTTGGGCTGATCGGTGTGGACTGGGCGTTAACCCACACAAAACCGATTTAGTCTTATTTTTGAGGAGATACAAAATTCCATTTGTCAACTCTCCCTATATTAAAGGAATCCAATTAAATTTCGCGGACGAGGCTTAATACATGGGTCTTGTTTTAGATAAAAAACTAAATTGGAAACGCAACGTACAGGAAAGAGTCAAAAAAGCTACTGTAGCTCTCTTTTCTTGCAAAAATGTTATTGGTATTAAATGGGGACTACAACCCAGAATCACGCATTGGCTATACACATCGGTAATCAGACCGATTTTAATGTACAGTGTGGCAGTATGGTGGACTGCTTTAGAGAAAGCTATAAACCGGGATAAAATAAATAAAGTCCAACGTTCAGCTTGCCTATGTATCAGCAGATCGCTTCGCACGACCCCATCTGCGGCACTGGACACTTTACTCTACTTAACACCTCTTGACATTTTTAGCAAACAAATAGCTGCAAGCTCTGCTATTCGCCTCAAAGCTTCGTCGCAGTGGACTAACAACAACATTGGCCAATCCGTAATTCTTAGGTATTTAGAATCAATTCTAAAGCACATCAAATCAAAATCAAAGCATCAAATCTCTGGACTCTGTCTCTACAAACTCTATAACAGTCCATAACATGCCAGGTAACTGTAAGGCAGATGAACTGGCCAGAAACGGTACAGTGCAGCCCATCCTACCACGTTTGGCACATATTGGCATACCAATCGCTACTTGTAAACTTTTGCTAATGCAAGACGCTGTGAGGAGGGCAGGCACCAGGTGGAACAACATCAAAAAGTCACAAAAAACATCCCGCCAACACTGGATTTAAAACGTTCAAGGTGCTTGCTCTCTCTAAGCAGATCGCATATAAGCTCGATAATAGGTGTCATAACCGGACACTGTCTAATAGGAAAGCACGCCACGCGGCTAGGCATATTCTCAAATGACTTTTGCAGAAGCTGTATGGACGAGGAAGAGGAAGAAACAGTTCTTCATCTTCTCTGCACATGCTCTCTGGCTCGAAAACGCAAGAATTACCTAGGAGAATTCTTGTTTAACGATCTAAAGTCTAAACGATCTAAATCATATCAGCATAATCAGCCTCTCACGTTTCGTAAGGGACTCAAACTGGTTCCATTTAGCTTAGGATGAAGCCTCAAGATTCATGTGGTATCACAATGGGCCATTAAACTGGCCTAAGTGTGTCCGTTTCCATCTTGGACAGCCACTATAACCTAACCTAACCTAACTTAAAATGGTAGGTTAATTTCGAAAACAAAAACTGGAGTTAGTTGGAAAGTCTTTTGTGAAATTATATTTGTGGGAAAAATAACACAAGTTAATAAGAAAAATTAAATAAAAATGTGTCTAAGTTTATTTTACGACTTTTCTATCCGGTATACTCTAAAGTGATAGACAAATGTCCAAACATCCCTAATACCGTTTTCAGAACCGTTATTCATAAAAAAAAACTATAGAGGCAAAAAATTTAGGAAATTTTAAGCTCTACAATTTTTGCCACCCATTTCAACCAAAATTAAGTGAAATTTTTAAGCGAATTGGTTAATAATTTTAAGGGTAGCATGTACGTGTTTAATCTTTTTATTTAGTCTTCGAAGCAATGTAAGACAAATTCTTCCTCCTGCTAGTTTGACTACTCCCAATAATGTTTTTCAGTTGGTTTTCTGTTTTCGATTTGTTAAAACATTTTTCTACTAATGTCATATTTTTGACCTCTCCTTAAAATTTTTGATAAATCAATAAGATTTAAAAGTCCACGGAATTCATACTAATTTTATGTTTTGTAATAAAATTTTAATAATATTGTTGCTACTAACGACTTATAGAATTTTGTTTTATACTTTTTTTGTGGGGCAAAAAAGATGACCTAAATGCACAGTATCTTTAGTATCTTGAGATTTGAATTAAATCACTTATCTTATAAAAATAAAAATGCAATTATGAATGTAGGTAAGGTACATAAAAACTTTCGTAGTTCTTAAAAATGTTAGGTTGCTTTTATGTTTTTAGACAGTTTAAAAAAAATGTGTTCTTTTTGAAAATATAAAGTTTTTTTTAAAAATCTTTCAAAATTAAGTACATTTTTTGATTTAATGTAAAAAAATCTCATTTCTTCGGGTTTTTCAAACTTTGAATATCGGTTTATTAAATGTTCTTAGTTAGTTTCTTAATTGTCTCGTTTTTGCTATTGATTTTTGAAATTTTGGAAATAATTTTATCTAAAGATTTTTTAGGTAGTTAATATGGTAAATATTATTTCTTATACATATACAAAATTTGTATGTCCCCGATTTCTATAATTTTATATTTGGCTTGATGAACAGGCGTCTTAAAGTCGCCCTAAAGATTTGAAAAAACAAATTAAGACACCACATGCATAAAAATATCTGAAATTTGGATATCTACTCTCCAGTTATCGTTACGTTTGGATTATTTTTTAAGCTGGACATATTTCACACAAATGTTTGAACACATAATAAAGGTAATTTTGAACATCGAAAACAATAAAATAAGTTGAAAATGAAATTTCAAAATTGAGATTTTAGAGAGTCTTGAGTTGACCAAAGAGATCTGGCTTATGCTTATTTTTCAATCTCTCTTCTGCTAATGTTTAAAAACTGTTTCTAATGTTTAAAAACTGGTATTAAAATTATACAGGGTTATCCATTTTGCGGTTTTAAAAGTAAACTTAAATGAAACACATATAAAATATTTGTTTGTTTAACGATTTTTTCTTATTTTTATAAAGTTTGAACGTTCGTCGTCGTTCCATCGTCGTTTTTGAAAAAGTATAGTCCAATCACACCTCTGGACCAAAAAGCGCACCAAACAGTAACTTTTTGTGGTTGTAATGTCATCGCTTCAATTACTTGAGGATTCTCTGAACCCCAAATACGACAATTTTGTTTATTAACACACCCACAGAGTGAGAAATGTGCTTCGTCCCTAAAGAACATTTTGTTCGAAAAATCTGTTGTTGAAGCACCCATTCGACGTATCTACGACGTTGTAAATGGTCAGGTGGCTTCAATTGTTGTGTGAGCTGGACTTTATATGGATGTAGGTGTAGATCCAAATTTAAAATATGCCCTAATATGCCGTAAGACAGACCTAATTCCTTTCTTCGGCAACAATTTCCCTTACGACAGCGATATTTTCAGTGGTACGAACGAAACGATACTGCACTGGCCAATCCAGCAGGGCCGGACAAAGCATATGTGCAAGATGTGCAAATGCACAGGGCGCAGAATTCTGGGGGAGCATTGCCAGGAGCAAGAAAATGTAATCTGATCTTGCAAACAAATATGTACTACTACATATTTGCCATTCTATAACCACAAACATTCTTAAAATAATCTCAAAAAAACATCCATCACAACTGTCCTAAGTTATCTCTTGCGCACTAACTAACATCACTTTCATTGTTGCATTCAATGAAAATTTAACTCAAGATATCGCAGAACTAAAAATTCTACCTACCTCATTTCCAAATATTTCACCCTGTTCGTACAAGAGAAAAAAAGAAAAAAATCTCAACACAAAAAAATTCCATGCAAGAGAAAAGACGAAAAAATCTCAACACAAAAAAGTTCCATGCCACCTCATATGTGCAAGATATATTTTATGCACACCGAGTCCCAAAATTAACATAGAAGTATGACGAAGCAAAATACTTATTCATATTGAATCGTATGGGCTAGAACGTGCAGGTTTTGTATCACGCACAGTACCCTGTATGTGAGACTCACATGAGACATTGTGAGTTCTCTCCTACAAAGAAAACAACAAAAAAATGTCTCTGAAAAAAGAGAGCAGGTAGGTTTCTCTTTCTGTATTCTGTGCTACCTTCTACTACAAATCAAAGACACAGCACAGCATATATATTTTTTTTGTTGTTTTCTTTGTAGGAGAGAACTCACAATGTCTCTTGTGAGTCTCACATACAGGGTACTGTGCGTAATACAAAACCTGCACGTTCTAGCCCATACGATTCAATATGAATAAGTATTTTGCTTCGTCATACTTCTATGTTAATTTTGGGACTCGGTGTGCATAAAATATATCTTGCACATATGAGGTGGCATGGAACTTTTTTGTGTTGAGATTTTTTCTTTTTTTCTCTTGTATGAACAGGGTGATATATTTGGAAATTAGGTAGGTAGGTGTCTTTGCTACAAATAATGGTGAATGGATGTGCAAGTTTTCTTTTTTGCACACTGAGTATCGAAACTAACATGGGAGATATTTAAAAAAAACTTATTCATACGGAATCATATGGGTCAGAGCGTGCAGGTTTTCTTATTGCACACACTATATATCTGTGTAAGAGTTTACAGGAGATGAAAATTTTATTAGAATGGAGAAGGAGCATAGAGTGAAAATATTAAAGAGGGATGAATCTATGTGGAGTCGAATTGTTCTTGCGCAGGCAGTTTGTTTTTTTTTTTTGTGAAAGTTAATGACTGTTGTAACGGCTACTTTTAATGTATATCTAGTCTGGTGCAGAATGCAGATTGTTGCAATTGTTTTTTCGCTTTGTTGTTAATTACCTAATATTAAATACATAGCTATCAGTTTTTAATAGAAGTGACGTATTTTGTGACAAGACCGTAATGTGACTGACTCAGTTGATTTTAGACAAGCTTGAATTACATGAAATTTTAATAAGTATCTAACTGTCAAAGCCAAAGTTATGATAATGGTTCGAATAGGCTTCGTCTTGTTGAGTGGACGTAATTTTATAAAACTAAGAGACTGTGTCTAAGAAACAACTAATGTGCTTTACGGCAAATTAATAACAAGCTATTGAAATAACTATGTATAGTATAGGTACATAGAATAAAGAATCATAAGTGTAAAAAAAAAATCTCAATAAAGTACATCCATACATACATACATAATGGTTCGAATATAAAAGGAAAAGAAGCGAGTGTTCAGAATCGAATTCGAACCCTGGAACCAAGAGCATTTTTAGTTTCATGTTGCCCGCATTCCTTAAATTTAGTGGTTAATGATGCTGCTCGGTGCTTATTTTATGCAGTTAAATTTTTCGATACAATTCAATGTTTGTATAACTTTTTTTAAAGTTCCACAACGAGGTTGGATATTTATAAGAAAAAAATTCCAAGTCATACTTTGAAACCCCCTTCTGAGACAAGATGAGAGAGCAGGTTAGATGCATTGAGGCCTTTAAAAACAAATTAAGAAGAAATATATGAAGCCCTTTTAGAATTAAGAAATCTAGAGGCAAAAAACATTGCAGAATCGTTAGGAAATAAAACTTTTGATTTTACATTTATTTGCTGCCTGCTAATTTGGTTTGATATTTTAGAAAATATAAATTAAACTAGTAAATATTTGCAAAGTCCGTCCGTTAATCTGTCAACTGGAATACAAGTTTTAGAAAATACAAAAAACAGTTTGATTTTAATGCGTTCCGATGAAAAATTTAATGAGTAGGTACTCGTATGTTCAATTAACTGAGTGTATTGCTAGTGCCCTAGAAACACCAAATATGTTTCCTGAAGCTTCATCATTACGATCTCAACGGAGAAAAAGGCTTTATGCTGATGAATGTCCTGAAACTATATTAGACCCGAAGCAAAGATTTAAAGTAGATTTTTTTTTCAAAATACTTGATCAAGCCATTTAATCAATTACAGAAAGGTTTAAACAGCTTAATACGTATAGTATCAATTTTTCATTTATAAGTAACATAAGCGAATTTGCAGAATGTTTTAACATTAGGTAGTTTTAAAGATTTAGATGGAAAAGAATTGTTTAAAAAGTTAACCATAATATCGCCGCTTGTTACACCACAAAGCTCAAGTTTAGATGTGTTGCCCGAATTTAGTAATTGATCTCCAAATTCTTAATACAATCCCGGTCACGAGTCACGGTAGCTTCAGGAGAACGTAGTTTTTCTAAACTTCAAATTATTAAAAATTATCTTAGGACAACCATGACTCAAGAGATATTGGTAGGTTTTTCTATAATGTTCATTGAAAAGAAATTATTAAATTCTTTAGACTTTGATGATCTCATTTCTGAATTTGCAAAATGTAAGGCCAGAAAAGTAAGTTTCCAAGTTTAAAAGTTTCCCCTCTGCTCATTTCTTCGCTGCGTTTTAGTTTAATGGTTTAGGCCTCCTGGGGATACCTCAATAAAAAAAACGCATTGAAAGTCTACCTCCTGGGTAATCTGGGAAAGGCTTATGCTTGTGTATCAGTTTATGTGTAAAAAAATATAAAAAAGGGGCGCTTTCTACAAATCTTGCACAGGGCGCAAGTTTGGCTGGGGCCGGCGCTGCAATCCAGTCTCTTTAAATTTGTTCACAATTTTGCGTAGTTCGACGATTATGTAAACCATAATCTCTTCTTAAAGTACTAGGTTTTAACAATTTTGATGCTTTGTACGATTATTAAACGATCCATTTTCGTAAATGTCAGACTTTAAACAAAACAAAAATTGGTTTACCGTCTAACTTTGACAGATGCCGAGTTCCAGCCCTATACTTTTGAAACCGCAAAATGGATAACCCATTACTTGCATATAAAATTGAAATGCACGGCTGGTTTCAAAGGGTCTGCTTAAAAATATTCCTTACGTTTTGAAAAATGTAGCTGCAAAACAAGTTTTACTTCTTATACTTCTGCTTAAATGCCATTTAATTTATTGAAAAGCCATTATACTTAATTTTTGTTTTAAAAAATCTTTACAGAAGTTTTTTTAATACATTTTAAATATAAGTCGAATAAAATAATTAGGTACACATTTTTAATCACTAAGTATAATTTGGATAATATTAGAGCTTGTTCAAAAAAATTATAATTTAAATCGGATCGTTAGTTCCTGAGAAAATTTAAAAAGATTTAATAATGGGTAAACTTAAAGAGCAATACGAAAATATATGTTTTAGGGCGAGGACAGACAGACGAAAGGATTCGCCGGTCCCACTTTTCTCGACTTCTTACCATCGTATTTTTATACACTGAGTTACAAAAAAGCACCTTGAAAATTTGAAATAATTTTTTTTTTTTTTTTTATTTATTGTTTATTAATATTTAATATTATTAGTGTATGTACAAAATAAACAAATGGGAAGAACTTTTAAATGAAACATAAAATAAATGAGTTTTTGTTCACTGAGTAGTGGGTATTATCTCCCCTAACATCTATCGAAGTTTTAATTCGCCTAAAAAACCTTGGTGCGGGGAAATAAATCCACGGGAACTAACTCCACTAAGGGATTTAGTTCCCACTCAGTGGAAACTAAATCCACTTTAGTAAAGTGGATTTAGTTCCCATGCTAAGTGGGAACGAACTCCACTTTCTTCTATTTCTAACAACAACAGCTTCAAATTATCAATTTAAGAAAACAGTGCGTAGTGTGAATAAAATTAAAATAAAACATTAAAAGCATGGAAAATAAAATTGAATTTATTACCGGGTTTCGTAAAAATAGTGTGTTAATTTATGACCGTGAAGAAAAACAAATTTATGTTAAAAAATATAATCGAAATAATATTTCACGTTACATTTGCTATTATGGTCAAAATTGCAAGGGGAGCTTAGTTATTGATGAGCAAGGTGATAAAAAACTAATAAAACATTGTCCCCAAATTTTTGCAGAGCCAAAAAAGAATATAAAGTTTTTGTATTTCAATACAATGAACAATAATTTTTTGATACGGTGATAATACAAAAATTAGGAAAAACAAAAAAAGTTTATTTTCAACATTATTTTCGGGATCTCAGGATTTTAACTCCCTTTTTCGGGGTCACACCCGTTCACGCAACTCCGTTGCTCCGCTTAGGGTATGTAAAGTCGCCAGGCAGGCGCCTATATCAACAACTTTTTTCAATAAAAGCACCTGTGGGTGGCCCGCTTCGCGGGATCTCAGGATTTAAATTGCTTCAAGTTGTGTCATTTGGTGATTCTTATTAAGTGGGACATTAGCCCCAAAATTCTTATTTGGGGCTTCGGTCTTACTTGGGTGGGACTTAGGGCCGAAATAAGATTTCGGTTTTATCTCCCACCGAAGTGAGACATAAGACCCAAAAAAAAAAAGTTGGGCGGTATGTCCCTGGGCCCTATGTCCCTGCGCCTTATTCTACTTGCTTCTTCTTTTGAAAAGTGGGAATTAATTTCAAACTCAAGGAGAACTTAAATCACACATTTTTTTTCGGAATTAGATTCCCAGTTAGCATGGGAACTAAATCCACTTTAGTTCCCACTCCCTCAGTGGAGTTAGTTCCCGTGTATTTATTTCCCCGCACCAAAAACCTTATTCAGCTTTTATTCGCCTGAATAAGGTTTTTTACGATTACGTCGTCTGAATTGTTCCACTCCTCAATCTGATCAAATCTCAGTCCACTTAGTGTCTCGGGAAGAGCGCTTCGTTATCATTTTTTTCCATCAGATCCCAAATATGTTCAATGGGATTTATGTCCGGGATTATGGCAGGCCATAATGCGCTTGGCAACGTGAGGTCTCGCATTGTCTTAAATCAGAAAGAAATTTTTACCAATAAATGGTACGAAAAAAACCACATATTCATCCAAAATGTTGGTGATGTAATAATTGGAGTTCACCGATCATTCCACTATACACACATGCACAGCCTAGTAATTCCGTGCACAGAAATTCCTGCCCACACCATCAAGTAACCTGACCAGAAATTTTCCCGCTGGCAACTGTTGTCGAATTGTATCTCCCACCTGATCTTCTTCACACTCTTTTACTTCCCCATCTGGTGAGCGTAGACAAAACCTGGACTTATCAGTGAAGAGAACTATACCCCAGTCGGCCTTGAATCAATCTTGGTGAAGGCGAGCAAATTCCATTCGCTCGTGCTGTATCGTGATCGTGAGTCTTGGTATACGACCAGATCACTCTCAATTAAACGCCGCCGCCGCCCCACCGTTTAAGCATTCAAAGTGATCCCTCTCACTGATTAAAGTCTGTGAGACACTTCAACCGCTGTTTGGTGACAATCTCGAATGCTTTGAGGCACCTAATATCTCTGCAAAAATAAAGCGGTCTGTTGTCAAAATAATAACAATACATGTTAAGACTTCGAAAATTCAGCCAAATATAACAGTACCATTATATTTTTTACCAACAAATCTGAAATCAAATTATTTGAACAATCAAATAGTCCTCAAACATCTCCTTTAAAATTATTTTTCCTCTTTGGAATTTTGAGTAGGAAGATTGTATTTAAAAAATCAATAAAGATTTCTCTGACAAACATCACACTTCTTATCCTCAAAAAAATGATTAATATCATTTGAAATACGAGTAGTTTCACATAACCAAGAAGAACGTGCCAAAATATTTAAATAAACCCACACAGACTAGACCATGGTATAAAATAGACTCTTCTGAATTAAAGTAAACAATATTATCTCAAAAGCAAAATATAAGTCCTTGATATCTGTTAAGTCTCACTACATTTCGCCAAAGTGAGATATACCAAAATGAAAGAAAGTAAGTCCTTTCCACGTTGAATTTTTAATCACGCTACGTGCAGCCCACAAGGGACAGACGCTACAGGACAAGACCAAAGCCTTGGCGACACAGTACAATGGAGTATTAATGTATTATGTAATATAAAATTGTAAATTTAAATTTAATACCCGATTGCACAAAAAAAAAAAAAAAAACATTCTAAGATTGCGTTGATAGGAATATTTTCTTCGAATATATATGTAAAATAATGTTTTCTGGAACTGAATAAATAATAAATTTTTTAACTTCCTGTGGGAAATAATTTTACATCATTGTAAAATTGGATCTAATTCCCATTAGACTATGAAACTTAGTTTCCGAATATACATACATAGCTATATATAAAAAAAATAAAGTTAAAATAATATTTTCTTTATCTTATTCATACTTTCAAACAACAATTCCCGCATCGTTTTCAGGTCGTATATATATACGTATGTATATCGAGTCACCTTTAGAGACTCAGCAAAGTCTTGTTCGTTTGTTTTTATTGAGATTTTTCTTTAAGGTGAGATTTATTTTGAATCAAAATCAGTATTGTAAGATATAAGGTAAAAATAATATAATAAATAAATAAATCCACTTTTGAAAAATTTACCTTTTCGATGTCGTTTATTTTTTGGTTAAGCCAAATGCTAACCAACCAAACAAAGGGTAAAAAGGACCTCTGTCTTTATATCGTAGGTAAAACATTTAAAAATATGTCACGACCTTTTTGAGATTTTTGAATATAGACAACACCATACCACACATGCTCCTCTGCTCGTAGATTTTCATTGTTGTTAAGAACACCCTCTGTTGTCTTTCTTTCATCAACACAAAAATTTATCCATCCATTCAAAAAAGTTTCGAGTTGAGAGCATCCGGAAAATTTGTTGTTCCTCACGTGCGTCGCGTCGTGTCGTCGTCGTGTAGTCATCGTTGTTGGCTGATCTAGAAGTATGGAAGCACAGCAAATGGCGGAAAACGATTTTTTGACATCGACGGAATTTAAATGAGCAATCGATTTTCTTTTTTTTTTTGTTCACGGTAGCGTCAGCGAAAACGGCGCAACGGCGGCCGGCGGTGGCGATGAAGGTACTTCCAGGTGCGATGCTACTTCGCCGATTAACCCAGCCTCACGCTTCTTCACTCACAAGGGTATTATGTTTATTTTTTTTTTGTAGGGGTTGTTTTCTTTAGTGGTAGGCTGGTAGGTTTTTCTTTCATACCCATTCTTGTGTCTCCATCATCCTTTTTTGGGACTTTGGAGAGATAGCTTGTCATAAAAGCTTCTTTTTTTTAATTTCCACGTGACTCGAAACGTTTTTTTTTTCTCATTTTTGGTTCAATGGAAACCAATTGACGTGGTCCTGGTTGTGTCTAGGATCGAAATTTTCAAATCTCCAATGTTTGTGTATACCTATACCAACATACTCGTACATCTTGGAATAATCGAGGTCGTTTATAATATTTCTTTTTTCGATTTTCCCTTACTCTTGAGTCTTGACATAGAAACTTGAATTTATATATCTATTTTCCATTTACATACATTTATATACATTTATTTTTTCTTACATGTCCTTTTTGTAATGAACTTCTGACAGGAGCAGGAGTGCTCTGTGGCTTAGAGATAGTGCTTTAAGAATAATTTACTACAGTGTGGTTAGGTTAGCCGTTAGCGCGGCAACACCAACGACGACGGCTGGCGCGGCGGGCGGGGCGGCGCGCGTGGCGAGGAGGCTAGTGGCGGGTGGGCTGGATGGGGTAGTTGAGTGGTAGTGGCAGGAGTACGGAATATCCGTATCCCTTTGATCTTTGGCAAATAAACTCAGCAGGTGAAGGTTTATTTTGTTGTTGTTTTTTTTTTTAAACCCTCAACAGAAAAACTGGTGTGAATATTATATATAAGCAAGAGATTTGTATTTAAAAAAAAAAATGAAAACCTAGGGCTTGGTATATATTTATATATTTTTTGCATGCTATTATATGATGAAAATAAAAATTATTTATCTATGGGCTGGGCAAGGTACAGGTCCTACCCATAGAAGTCTTAGTATATTATATAAAGTAGGTTAATAGTTTTTGGTTGGAAGGTTGTGGCTTTGGTTTTATGCTTAGATAATAATCCTTGTAATTGTGGTGTAAATGTCAGGTATTTTCTGCATGGTATAACAAAAGCGTGATAAAGCATTTTTCAAATGTTAATGACACATTTGGGGATAAAAGAAAAAAATAAAAAAAAAAATATTTTCGTTGTGCTAAAATTTAATGAAGGTTTTATTGTTTTTATTCAAAAGGCTGTATTTAAAAATTAATGGTGATATGTGCATCACTTTCATAGAGTTGTTATGTAGTGTAAAATTATACATTGTATGTACATATATATGTACATATATTGTTTCAGGTATGAATATTTTTTAATTGGTGTTTTTTCAAAGGTTATGTTATCTTTTTTTTATCTTTATGTAATGGTTTTTGTGTGAAAAGTTTTTATTTTCTGCACGAGATGTATAACCATTATTTTTATGCAATTAAATTTAATTTAAAATATTTTTCAAATGTGTACAAATTTGAAATTTATTTCTATTGTTGAAAAAAAAAATAACAAATCTAGAGTTTTGCATTTATGAGTTAATTCGGATTAAGTTGAATCTAAAAATAAAAACAAATATTGATTACTTAAAAAATTATTCGTTTTTGTATTTAAAAGGAATTAAAAAGAGTATATGATTTTAATTTTTCACGTTTTTAATCAAATTTTACTGATTTTATCAGCGTAAACTTGAAATACATTATTGTAATAATATGAATAAGAATGTTTCAATATCTATTTGTTAACGCACATCACTCAGCTATATATTTATATTTTAAATCTAAGAAATTATTATATTTAATGTTTGTAAAATAATTACAGTCAAACTTCCCTATAACGAACTTATACATAACGAAGATCTCTCTATTACGAATTGATTTTGAGTACACATCTTTTTGGTAACTTTTTTGGTGTGTTTTGATTTCCTTATAACGAATTTCCATAAAGCGAATTTTTCTCTACAACGAACAAATTTTGTTGCTGGAAATCCAAATCTCATACGTTTTTGTTTCCACATAACGAATTTTTTCAAATAATTTTCTGTTAAAAACAACAGCATGCAGAGAAAAAAAAACCTTATAAGGGGATTTCCCCAAGAATTTAAATGCAAGCATTCTATGTTCAGGCTTCAGTGAATATAATTGAAAATGTCTCGAAGTAGCATTATTCTTGAGAAAAAGTTGTTGATAATTAATAAAGTTGAAGAAGGATTGACTAAAAAACAGAGATATTGCTAAGCAGTTTGGAATTCCTCCCAGTAGCTTATCAATAATTTTAAAAAACAAAGCAGCGATTTAAAGAAATGTAGAAGACGAGGAATTAAGCACTAAACGTAAAAGACTTCGAAAGTGTCTTTTCGAGGATATTCATGAAGCAATGCTGAAATGGACTAATTTATTTAAATTCCTCAATTTATTATACGATTTTGTTGAAAAAGAAAAATGGTAGAATGTAATCCAAAATAAAATCACTGACTTCTTTAAATAAAAATAAAAACAAAAAATTTCTGTACAACGAATTATCTATATAACGAAATAATTTTCTGGTCCCGTGCAAATTCGTTATAGGGAAGTTTGACTGTAGTTTGTCAATTTATTCTATACTGTTCTCTAGCTTCGTTCATATCATCATTTAATTCTCGTTATGTAATAAACGTAATTTTTATAATAAGTCGTTTTTGCTACTTATTACAATTATGGTCTCTTAAACAAATAAATTCATGGAAGCAGGTCGAAATGCTATATTTTAAAATACTGCATGGTAAAAATTCTGTATAATACTGTATGGTTGATATTCTGTAATTTAAAATACTGTACATTTTAAAACACTGTATCTTAAAATTCTGTATTGTCAAAATGCGGTATCTAATCATACTGGATGGTTTTGACAGATTAATTATTTTGTGCAATTGTTGATTATGATAAGAACAATTCATGTAAAAATGTGAGAGAGATACAAAGAATTAAGAAGAAGAAAATGAAAAAAAAAGAGGCTGGGATGTGACCCACACTGATAACTTCCCATCGTGTCTGTCGATTTGTCTTGCTTAAAACTTTAACAAAATATTTATAACAATATTTTGTGTGAAATAATTAATTTGAAGTCAATATCTTCTATTATTCACGAGATATCGAGAACCGAACATCAATTTTTACCAATTTTGCGTACTATTTTTTGTAGATTTGAATTTTTTATGAAATTTGATTCTTATAAAAAAAATATACGGAATGTCGAAAACAATATTTTTTTGTGGATAAAATTAGTTTGAAGCCAATATTTTTAATTTTTGAAAAGAGATTTGAACCAAAAATCAATTTTTACCAACTTTTAGTTATGTTTTTTTTTTTTAGAATTTTTTTTAATAAAAAACTGTCTATTCTCAAAATGTTACCAAATGTCAAAAACGTTATTTTTTATTGCATACAATTATTTTGAAGATAAAATATTAAATTCGCGGTGACAATTATTTTGCTCAGTTTTTTTTTTGATTTATAAAAAAACAGTTAATAATTGGATTTTTTTTTTTCAAAAATATACTTGTTTGGTATGACGTTACATTACATAATATACATACGTACGTGAAATATTTTGGGTTAACTAAAATTGTCACCTTTTTTTTGAAATTGCTATGGTAAAAAAAACACTCAGGCCCCGATTGTGAGTTTCGATTTTCTAATCGATGATCGACTTTTTTCGATTATAGATTCTCGATGACTTTATTTTATATTGTAAGTATCGATTTCGATCGAAACTTTTCGATTGGACGGTCGTCCATTCTCGATTGTTATTTTCTAATCGACGGGGAAGAAAGCTGATGTCCAGGAGTTTTTTCTTAGCAACAAAATGTAAGTTTTTCCAATAAATACATTTTTTTAAGGCAAATAAATTGCAAATATTTTTTTTATACAGGTCCAAAGCAATAACAAATAAAAAACAAATTGAAATTTTGGTCAGATTGATGGAGGAAAATCTGGACATAACGAAGGGGGTTTGCGCTAAAAGCCAAGCAAAGCCAAGATGGGAAAAGTTCGCTTCGGAACTTAATGGTGAAGGTCCTCCAATGCGTATTTGGGAGAAATGGCTAAAAGTAAATAGGAAATCTTTTAATACATTCATATATGTTCCTAATATGAGCTCCTTTATCCAATTAGGTATGGACAGATTTCAAGTTCAACACCAAGAAGAAGATGTCACAAAATAAAGTGGAACAAAAAGCAACTAGTGGTTGACCAAATAAGCTTCACACTTTCAGCCAATTGGAAGAAGCTGTAATCAAGATGTTGGATATAAACACCGTTCGTGGACCCACCTGGACTTGAGTTTGGTAACTTGGAATCTGCGCAGAATAATAATTTGTCATCACAGGAGAATATCGAAGAAAATATTGATCTTGAGGTCAAGATTAACATGGAATTAATAAGCCTCATTGAAACTCCAAAAAAAGTACATCGGTATCCAAAAACTTTTTTTAAGGAAATTAAAATGTTGGTGCAAGACATTAAGGAATCTGAAAAAAACAAAAGCCGAATACTCAAAGAAAAATTATTATCTGCAAAAAGATACAAACAAGGAAATGTTGGCAATAAAAAAAGAAAAGCTTTCAATTTATAAGGATGCTGTACAAAAGAAATCTTATGATAGAAAATTAAAGCTTAAATTAAAGCAAGACATTTTGGAAATAAAAAAAACAAAGGTTGAAGAAATCCAGTTGTGATTGCCAGAACTGGCCCAAAATATAAAAAAAACAACAAAAAAGAAGTACCTACCTATGTATATAATTTATTTTTTTTCTATTCAATGAAGTTCCTATTTTTTGTTACCGTGATAAAATTAAGTTTTTATTTCTTTTCTAAAAAAAATGAATTTAAATAAAAGTTTTTGTGTTAAGTTTTAAGAATGTGTGTTATTTATATATGGTAGAATATTGCTTCTTATAGATAGAGCTTCATTTGTATCAGGTTCCAGGTTGTACGGGGCAGTTTCATCATCATCATGACCATGATCCTGTAGTTCTTCTTCAAGCAAAGGAATATTTCGAGCAATGCAAATATTATGTAAAGCTACATAAACATTTATAATCTGTGTAGTTTTTTTTGGGCTGTAATGCAGTTCACGTGCCCTAAGTAGACATCTCCATCTGCTTTTCAAAACTCCAATAGTACGCTCAACGATGTTCCTTGCCTTAGCATGCCTTTTGTTGAACCCGATTTCAGGCGATCCTTCTTCTGGGTTGCGAAATGGTGTGAGAAGATATGGTTTCATCCAGCATCTCCTGCAGTAGTTCAAGATACAAATAAATATTTGCATATATATACATACAGGCACAATATACCTAAGAACCAAGTATTTGTTGTTCCATTTTGATACCATTCTTCCAAAATTTGCTTTAAACTGGACATATTAAAGACAAATGAGTCGTGTGCTGATCCAGGATATCGTGCATTAATAAAACGAATTCTCATTCTATCGTCACAAACCTGAAATAGTTAACCATATAAACTAAACACTAATTGTATGCACCAAGAGACTTACAACCATCGCATTTATGCTGTAAAATCCTTTACGATTATAATGTGCGTGTTGAAGATCTTTTTTGGAGATGCTATCTTGATGTGTGTACCGTCAATGCACCCTATCACACCTGGTATCCCACTTTTTTCATAAAAATGCATCCTAGCCCGACGCTTTTCTGCTTCAGAATAATTAAATTGAATCCATTTGGAGCAAATATGCGATTCTAGAACTGAGAGCACTTCTTTTAGCACTAGAGACACTGTGGATTGTGCAAGGCCAATACAAAATTCATTACCAACACTAACTTGGTAAGATCCATGAGCACAAAATCTCAAAGTAGTCGCAAGTTTTATTATGTTGGGAATCGAAGAGCTTATTTTTGCTGGCCTGAGTTTTGGGTTAATTTCACTTAGAAGTTCTATAAAACTTTCTTTAGATAAGCGAAAGTATTTCAAAAAGCTATAAGAAATATAAAGGAAATTTATAAAGGTATAGCAAGTAAAACATTTCCATAAATAGTACAATGTTTCCCCAGTTCCAGAGGATTAGAGGTGTCTCTGATACGTCTTCTTTTTCTGGCCATTTCAACATTTTCTTGGGCATTTTCGGTATCTGTGTCACTGTCGCTAAACATTTTAAATTATTTTTTTTTGGTTTTTTATTAATTCAAAGACTTATGAATTATCATAAAAACATTGTGCTATTGATCAAAGGAAGTATATTAGAACATTATGACATTGAAAAATTATTAAGATGTTTTCTTTAAAAAAGTATTCTGTTTTTAATATTCTGTATTTCAAAATGCTGAAAAATAAAAGAAAGTGCGCAATTTTTTACATTATCAAACCGATTTTTCAGACTATTAACAGCATTTTGAAATTTTGAGATAAAGTATGTTGATCATACAGTATTTTGTACATGTAGTATTTTCAAATACAGTATTTTGAGATACAGTATTATGATTCATACAGTATTTTGACTCCAACCATAAATTCATTTATAATTTTTCAATATAAATTTCAATGTTGATGACAGATATTTGTCAAAAGATGCAGAAAGATGTTTTAAGAAGATAAAGTGGGTGAGAAAAGAATGAGAAAATCTTGTTGACTGCAAATATCACTCGAAGAATAATGCTAGTGGCTTCAATTAAATTTTATATTATACATTGTGACACTATACCAAATAAAGGTATCAAAAATCGAGATCTATAAATCCAAAAAACTGAACAAAAATGGTTGTAGCCACTTAAATTTTGAAAAGCATTGAAAATTACTGCTTTTGACATCTGGTAATATTTTTAGAAAAATCAAAGTGACAGTTTTTTTTAACAAAAAATAAAACCAAAATATACTACCAAAAGTTGTTAAAAATTGATTTTCAAATAGAATAGAATATTATTGTTGACTTAAGTTATTTTTTTTGAAAAATCCAGTCAGCATTTTTTTATCAAAAATAAAAACCTTTAAAAAATGCTATTAAAAATTCAATTTTTGCGAATATATCTCTTGAACAGAAACAGATATTTAAATCAAACTTATTTTATAATATAAAAAGTATTCTAGTTAGCTCAAAGTAAGTTTTTTTTTTTTAAATCGAATTTTAAAACTTTTTTTTACAAAAAATTAAAACCTGCACAGTCATAAGAAATTTGTTTCGACAAAAACTTTTCTATCTTGCACAAAATGGTGTTAATAATATGTTGGAAAACTTTAAGAAATAATGACATTTATTAATTTCATTTAAAAAGGCAGCAGCACCATTTTATTTGACCACATAGGGTTATCCATTTTGCGATTTTAAAAGTAAACGTATATATGTAGGTATATAAATATGTGTTGTATAAAATATTTGTTCATGATATTTCTTTGTTATTATAAAGTTTGAACGTTGAAATTATGTGCGAAACCCTACATCATTTAAATGACCACTACGCGAATTGTTGTAAGCATCGATTCTTTTGAGTTAATTGTCGACTACTTTTTGACACATATTAGGAGGTATTTCAGCCGTAACTTGACAAATGTTGGTTTTTAGAGCTCAAGAGTTAAAGGTTTATCTGCATAAACACGTTGTTTAGCGTAGCTTTACAAAAAAAGTCCAGCCAGCGGTGTAAAATCGCATGATCTTGGTGACCAGTTGATATCTCCACGATGAGAAATTACGCAGTCAGGAAATGTCTTTCGAGTTGTGAGGCATGTGGCACCGTCTTGTTAAAACCACATATTTTCCAAGTCGTATTCTTTAATAGCAGGCAAAAAAAAAGTCGGTTATCATATGACCATAACGCTCCGAATTGACGGTGACAGTAGTTCCGTTATCGGTTTCGAAGAAGTAAAGTCCAATCAAACCTCCGGACCAAAGGGCGCACCAAACAGTGACTTTTCGTGGATGTAATGGCCTCTCTTCAATTACTTGATGATTCTCAGAACCTCAAATAAGACAATTTTATCATTAACTTACCCACCGAGTGAGAAATTTGCTTCGTCGTTGAAGAAAATTTTGTTCGAAAAATCGCCGTCCATCGCCTGTTGTTCAAGCACTCATTCGACATATCTACGACGTTGTGAATGGTTCGCTGGCTTCAATTGTTGTGTGAGCTGGACTTTATGTGGACGGAAGTGTAGATCCAAATCCAAAATACGCCATAATGTGCCGTAAGACAGTCCTAATTCCTGAGAACGACGAGGAATTCGGCAACACTTTGACTTAAGGTGCGTGTCCATTTGAGAGTATGTACTTCTGCTAGTTAACTCTCGAGAGCAACTCTCGGGAGACTGTCCATTTGAGAGTCAAATTTTAGAAATTTTGCTATCGCGAGCTCTCTGCTAGAATATTGAGAGTTTTCTTGCTGAGGGTACTCTAGCATATTATCAGTTGGCCATGTATTCTTACAAGCGAAGGGTTGCAGCTGTTTTAATTATTGTTTTGTGGCTTATGATGCGTTTGCGATGACTAACTTTATATTAAAGCCGTATCCGTTTCGCAACCAACCAGCACCTGAACGTATTTTCAACTACTGGCTGAGCAGGGCTTGAAGAATAGTTGAAAATGCCTTCGGAATTGTTGCAAATCGTTTTAGGGTTCTTAGAAAACCGATGAATCTAAGTCCTTCTGAACAACCAGAAACTCATGATTTACTCTTTGGAAGCTGGCGTTTAGAGAATAGTGTGGCAAATTCATTTTTTGATCTTGAAAATGGCACAAGGCACAACTATAGTGTTTCTCAAAAAGATGTTAGGGACTAATTCAAAAATTACTTTATGACTCCAGAAGGTGAAGTTCCATGGCGGTACAGACACATTACACTGAATAATTAAAAAATTAAAGAGGTACTTGCCAGATTCGATATAGTTTCAGAAGACGTTAAAAAAGGAATAAGAAACTGCAGATCCTCCAATGTCTACTGCTTTGCCATGTTTACTCTCGACAGCTACTCGCAAAATAAGAACTGTGTTGGAATTCCGCGAGCTTATCTCGGATAGTGGTAAACACATGTGTCCACTTGCGATTGACTTTCAAAAAGATGGAATGTCGAGAGTAATTAGTCAACTCTCTGCGAGCTACTCTCCAGGCTATGTGCACTTGAGAGATCGAGAGCAGCTTGAGAGCGACTCGCAGCACGTTTACTCTCAAATGGACACCCACCTTTATATCAACGATATTTTCAGTGGTACGAGCAAAACGATGATACACAGGCCTTACAATATCTGTAAACAATCCAGTCTCTTAAAATTTCTTCTCAATTTTGGCAATTGCTTGCGTAGTGGAACTATTATTTAAACCATAATCTCCTCTTAAAACACCATATGTGGCTGTGACAGAATCATCATTTTTTAATAGGTTTTAACAATATGTTTTCATTGTGTGGTTATTAAGCGATCCATTTTCGTAGATGTTAGACTTTTAACTTAAAAACAAAAAATTGGTTTAACAACTTAGTGTGACAGATGTCAAATTCCAACCCTATACTTTTGAAACCCCAAAATGAATAACCCGTTATATTTGAAGCTGTATGTCCTCAATAACTTCCCGAATTACATCACTAACATTACGGCCTGAGGGCAATAACAGTTAATTGTTATGATGATGGTTAGTGCTCAGGATTGCAACCTAAATTTCTTTTTCACGTGCACTGCCTCTTCCGAGGAATGGACAAATGCTCCAAGAGTAATTCTTGTCAAGAAAAGTGTTTTCCCAAATTAGCCGTTTGGATTCGGCCTATAAACTGTAGGTCCCATTCATCCCTAACATGACTTGCACACAGGAATGATTGAAAGTTGTAAGTCACTACCCCCTGTTTATTTACGGACTGTTCCGCCACCTTATTTATTTTAGCTTCCAATTCCGGTCATACAAAAATCAGTTCTCACGTAACGAACAATGATGGTTGGAGTGGCTTGGACTTGACCATATTCAGGGAAGATGATTATTTCAATGAAAATTAGGATCATTTTGATGATCGAAAATATGGTGTAGTATCGTTTAAGGAATCGATGCGCATTTTTCCAAAGATCAAAACCATGGCAAACCATGTTAACCATTTTTCTATGATTGTTGCGTATTGTTCCATTTATATAGTAATGTCATTGTTTTTAATTGTCAAATGTCCAACAGCTGAAAGAATGACAGCTAACTACTCAAACTGAAGCATCTTATTGAAAAATCATTTTGTTGTTTAAAAATCGTTTAAATATGTACATAAATTGAAAAATACGAGTATATATTTTCATTTTTAAAAATTAAAACCATTTTAACAAAAATTTTGTACAAAATTATTAGATTTTTGTATAACCTCCTACATAAATATGTACATATGTTGATATACAAGTCAATTAAAAAGTTGTCTATAAAATTAAAAAAAAAAACATGATTCTATGGTACGTTAAGTTTCTTAAATGTGAAATTTGAAAGTTTTTTGGCTTGAATCCTGTCTATAAATAGTTGACTTAAAGTTTTCCAAAAATACTAAAAAATTACTTTTTTAAAAGTTGTGACTAAATTGTTAACACTTACAAATTTCGATCAAATTAAAGTTCAAATTCTTTTGCCAAAAAGTAAAACGTCTAAAGAAACCAAAAAAATGTTTTTTTAAGCACCTATGTACCTTCACAGGCGTACCGAACACATACAATGTATAGGTACCAATATATGTATGCATGCTCTTTTTTTTTGTTGTTCAACCTTTAAAGCTCCCATGTGTTCTATCTATCGATAATATGGGCTATACAAACTAGTAAACTGTAGTTTGGACCACAAAAACTTGGAAAATGAAAATTCTGCTCGTTAACAGTTCCTAGAGCGTTAACTAATATTAGGGATTTCGTTTTTATATCCCTATTGTTTTGTTTTTGTAGCTCAAAGCTCAGCCAAGTTTATAGAGAAGGTAAATCCTATTGCAAGTTGCACGAGTGCAAAATGAGAATTTTTCGGATTATCTTGGAATTTCTCAATGATCTTAGTATACATAGATAGGTAGCTACGTATACAATGTAGGTACATACGAGTATAAGAAGAAACTCTAAGGAAGAAAAAAAGAACACCACACGGAAAGGATATATGAACGAACCTACGTATCCTTTTGTCATGCGGAACACAATATGGAGAGTTTTCATATGCATACAAGGATAGAAAGTTATATGTACATATATATTCGTTTATGCGAAATATATATATGCATATGTGGATAATTATTTGATAACATCATCTTCTGACTCTAGTCCTAGGATAGGTATAGTTATAGTACGACTAGAGGTTGTATACAACACATGATAGAATCATTTTATGATAGCATAAGTGATTAGCATACAAATGATGCTCAAGCTGTTTAAACATTTTCGGTAGACTTATGCATCATGTGGTTAAATGGGTATCCATTCCATACCCATACCCTCCCTATACCCATATAGAGCCTTGTGAATGAACGAAATAATCGAGATAACAGACAATTTTGAGGTGTACATTTTCAACTTACCATCGCATCGCATAGCATCGTACTTTGTACGTACTCGTATATCGGCTTTAAGCAAAAACGCTTTAAAAAAAAAAAGCAATTTTCATAATATTAAATATATGACAACAAAACTATACAACTACAAGCAGAGTAGACAAGAGTAGTATAGAGAGATAGTACACAAGTAGTTGTAAAGGACGTTTGTGTGTGCACCCTCTTCTACTTTTTTACATAACATTAAGGATTTCTCAAACGATACGAGTGTAACAATAAGATTTTGAGATAAAATGTGATGGAATCTTTTTGGGTCCTGCAACAAAAGGAAGAGTTTTTTTTGTTCCTTTTTTGTTTGTATTTTGTTGCTTTTTTATGAATGAGTTATTTTTACTGTAAAGAGTTATTTTATATGATTAAAGGAATGTAAACAAAAGTAATATTTTACAAAGAAAGTTCAAAGTGAAAAAATATATGCAATGTTAACAAAGTGCTTTAGGCTTCTATGAACATTATTTTGATTGCACATTTTACTATCAGACATATTATAGCTATAATATCGTTGGGAGCATAAAAGGTTTTTTTTTGCTTTTTACCAACTTAAATTATTAAGGTTATAAAATTCTTCATGTTATTTCGTAAATTATTGTTTCTACTTAAAATTATCTTTTTGTAAATAATAATATTTTTCTTGTAGTAAAAACTAATATGAGAGTTTTAGAGTTTGCTTGAAGGGCAGTATCCTTATTTAACATTAAGATTATTGAAGAACATTACAAAACTTGGGGCTCTGTAAATTTATTTATCTTTTTACATTTTTTTTGCTAATAGTTTTACTTTCTAGTGTGGTTGTTCATTATTGTTTTTTGAAAATTAGGTTAAACTGCAAACCTGATTTTTTTTTTAAATAATTATTCATTTTTTGGACGAGTTTTTTTACGATGTATAGCAAAAATGTATCAATTTTCAAGTAAATAATAGAGCAAAATTTATTTATTTAAAGTTTTAAAACAGTTAAAAATCGAGCTGTTAACCATTTCACTTTCAAATCGTGCTTTGGGGCGTATACTTATTTTTTTTTTAAGTTTTTAATCATTGAATGGTTAAACATTTGCGGGGACTTTTTTGTTTAAATTAAATACCAACAGACAAAAATTGTCTTAATCGAAAATGTATAAACATTTGGTTATAAAGGGTGGAAACTAAATTAAACTTTTCCCCTCCATTCTCACTTTATAAGTATATAAGAGCAAATATTCCCATTACTTTTGGAAAACAATGTCGTTCAAGCGGCTGCCTTTTTAACTTCCCATAGGAAGTTATTGTAATCATTCCAATTTCTCGAATTGAAAATTTCGACATTTCTCGATGTTTCAAATCAAACTAATTCATTACATGCTTGTTTATAATTTTTAAGAATAATTCAACTGACAACTTTTTTAACAAAACACGAAAACCTACAAACTTCTTACAAAGAATCCCTAAGAATTTACAAGAAGGCACTTAGGAAATCTAAGCGATTTTCCTGGTGATCCTTCTGTGGCACGATAGAAGAAACTTCTGAAGCCTCTAGGTTACGGAAAATTCTTTCAACTATTCCAGCGATGCCAAGCTGCTTGAAAAATGCTGACGGCTCCTGGACAAATTCAAGTAATGAATCGCTGAACTTACTACTGGACACTCACGTTCTTGGTAGTTCTCTTACAGAAACTTGTAACAATCATATACGTTCAAGTCCCAATACAACATATCCACAAGGTCTGATCACAAGGGACAAGCTATAATGGGCTCTCAACAGCTTCAAACCATTTAAATCTGCAGGACTAGATGGAATAATACTAGCCGAGCTACAAAAGACTTCTGACATAATTGCACCAATCCTTGAGGCAATTTTTACCAGCTGTCTTTACCTGGTCCATATTCCCTCGGCATGGAGAGAAGTAAAAGTTGTTTTTATACCCAAGGCAGGTAAATGCTCGCAAGTCAATCCTAAAGATCTACGACCTATAAGTCTATCATCATTCCTTCTTAAGACCTTGGAAAGATTGATTGATATCATTTAAGGGCAAGTATTGATACAAGACTTCTGTCTTCGTCTCAACATGCCTACTGTAAAGGTAAATCGGTGGAAACAGCGTTACACACCTTAGTACGCACCGTCGAATATTCCCTCCTATGGTTGCTTTCCTTGTCATCGCAGGTGCCTTTAACAACGTGGACACATCTGCAATCACATCTGCACTAACATCTCTAAATGTAGAGAGTTCGCTTCGGGAGTTAATTCATTTAATGCATATTAGCAGAATAATCAACTCAAAACTGGGCAACTCTTCTGGAAGACGATTCGTTAGTAGAGGGACACCGCAAGGTCGTGTTCTATCCCCTCTCCTCTGGAACCTAGTGGTGAATGAAATCCTATCTAGTCTGGATGCGGAGGGTTTCAGAGTGATAGCCTATGCGGACGACGTCGCTATAGCAGTTTCAGGAAAACATCTTAACACGTTAAAAGAACTCTTACAAAATGCCTTAGACAGACTAATACTTTGGGCTGATCGGTGTGGACTGGGCGTTAACCCACAAAAAAACTTATTTAGTCTTATTTTCGAGGAGATACAAAATTCCATTTGTCAACCCTCCCCATATTAAAGGAATCCAATTAAAATTCTCGGACGAGGCTAAATACCTGGGTCTTGTTTTAGATAAAAAACTAAATTGGAAACGCAATGTACAGGAAAGAGTCAAAAAAGCTACTGTAGCTCTCTTTTCTTGCAAAAAAGCTATTGGTAATAAATAGGGCTTACAACCCAGAATCACGCATTGGCTCTACACATCGGTAATTAGACTGATTTTAATGTACGGTCTGGCAGTATGGTGGACTGCTTTAGAGAAAGCTATGAACCGCGACAAACTAAAAAGTCCAACGTTCAGCTTGCCTATGTATAAGTGGAGCGGCACTGGACACCTTACTCTACCTAACACCTCTTGATATACTAAGCAAGCTCTGCTTTTCGCCTCAAAGCTTCGTCGCAGTGGATTATCAATAATATTGGCCACTCCGTAATTCTTAGGTATTTAGAATCAATTCCAAAGCACACAGACTACACCATCCTCCAACTGCAATTCGACAAAAACTTCCAGATTTTTATACTTTCTAGATCTTTTTGGGAGGATAGGACATTCCTGGAAGATGAGTCAAACCATTTCTATACAGATGGGTCAAAAACAAAAGAAGGGGTTGGTGGAGGTGTGTACTCTGAACGACTGAAATGAAGTCTCTCATTCCGCCTTCCCAATCATTGTAGCGTATTCCAGGCGGAACTCTTGGCGATAGAAGAAGTATTTTCCTGGCTTAAAGAAAACGTGATATCAACATCTGATATCCGTATTTTCTCAGATAGTCAGGCTGCTATCAAATCTCTGGACTCTGTCTCTACAAACTCTATAACAGTCCATAACTGTCGATAAACTCTAATGGAGATGGCACAACAGTTTAATATTCACCTTTGCTGAGTGCCGGGCCATAGAGAAATTCCAGTGCAGCCCATCCTACCACGTTTGGCACATACTGGCATACAAATCGCTACTTGTTAACTGTTGTTAATGCAAGACGCTATGAAGAAGGCAAACACCAGGTGGAACAACATCACCACTTGTCAGGTCACAAAAAACATCTGGCGAACACTAGATTTAAAACGTTCAAGGTGCTTGCTATCTCTAAGCAGATCGCATATAAGCTCGATAATAGGTGTCATAACCGGACATTGCCTAATAGGAAAGCACGCGGCTAGGCATATTCTCAAATGACTTTTGCAGAAGCAAATGACGAGGAAGAGGAAAAAACAGTTCTTCACCTTCTCTGTACAGTGTACTATATGCCCCGCTCTAGATGAAAAACGCAAGAATTACCTAGGAGAATTCTTCTTTAACGATCTAAACGATCTAAATCATATCAGCATAATCAGCCTCTCATGTTTAGTAAGGTACTCAAACTGGTTCCATTAAGCTTAGGAGGAAGCCTCAAGATTCATGTGGTATCACAATGGGCCATTAAACTGGCCTAAGTGTGTCCGATTCCATCATGGACAGCCATTTTAACATAACCTACAAACTTTTAAGCAAGACAAATTGACGGACGGGATGGGAAATTATCAGTGTGGGTCGCATCTCAGCCTTTTTTTTAGGATTTGATACCGAGTTAAGCAAAACAATACAAGGCTGCAAATTATTTTACCAATACCAAGACATTATTCGACTTTGACGAGACCGAGACGGGACTAGAAAAAGTCCCCTCAGGCCTAAATAATATTGGCCTTTAGTGCTTGAATTGTCTCAAGCCTGTTGAAATAACACAGTTCCTTAAAGCTTCCCAAGAAAAATTCGAAATGGGTTAAATTGTAATTCCGAGGAGACCAATTGGTATGACCGTGATGGCTAATAATCGCTCAATCGATTTCTTCAATTTAAAAAAAAAATAGTCTGTTAACATGGCCCTATATTTCACCGTTTACCGAAACGTCGTTTCAGCATAATTTGTCCAAGAAAAATGGTCAAATTATTGAAGAAACCGCACTAAATTGTAAAACTTTTTCTAAAAAATCGCACATATGTAGATGAAATTTTGAGCTGTCGAGATCACGAGATGATAGCTTCTGGGAAATAATTGTTCAATATTTCTAAGGTTTTTTTAAGCATAAGGTGGCACTGCTTTTGTATAAATATTTCAAGCTGAAAATAGCTATCACCCGTTACAATCAGGAAAAATATTTCACTATGAATTATTTGCATGCATTATGTTATAATATTAAAGTAAATTTATTTTCCACTGCTAAAAATTCGAATATTTTTATCTCTTCTTGAAGTCAGTTACCAAATATGAAAATTTGACATATCATATTCGTTGCTTGATTGAATAACAGCATTTTGCAATTAAAACTCATTATTAAATTGGGTTATTACCCAATGAATTATAGAATTTTGATTTTGTTGCTAAGTTTAAATTCCATAACTAAATATTTGACTTGAATCGTTGTGGACTTTTAGCTTGTAAGCCTACCACACTCCAGATTGATCTTTCACCAACATAATATTAAGTTTAAAGTTCTCCTCTATTCCTGTGTGCGAGTAATGTTTTCAGGGATGGAGGGGACCTACAGTTTATATGCCGAATCCGAACGGCTAATTTGAGAAAGCACTTTTCATGACAAGAATTACTCTTGGAGGATTTGTCAATTACTCGCAAGAGGCAGTACCCGTGAAAAAAGTTAGGTGACACAGGCAGGGATTGAACCCAAGACCCCTTGCATGACAGTCCAACGCACTAACCATCACGCTACGGGTACTACCCTCTAGTGTAGTACAAATTATAAAAAAAAAATCCCTTTTAAAGAGATTTTCTATCTTCAACAAGAACAGAAACAGTTTATATACTTTTTCCTTAAATATTCTTAATATCGCTTTTTTCCACGAAATCCATGAAACTAAAACACGGATCATTAAATAGTTATTCGTAGAAGTAAAAAGAATTTAACTAAAGTCAAATATTTTTATTCGCAAAAATCATTTCCTTGTCTTGTATATTTATAATTTTAGAAAATTATTCTTTGAAATAAAATTCTTACCTTATGCTCGAATATTAAATTAAAACAAAAAAAAAAGAATTTATTTAAAAGGATAAAATTAAGAAATTCCTGATTTTTTTGTATCTTCTAAATTACACACCACAGAAACCTAAATAATTATGCAATGCAAAGATAAATTTATAGGGTATGTTATAGCTTCTATCTATTCCACTGGAGTTTTTTGTTTTTGTTTCCTCCTATCTTATATAAGCTCGAAATTAAGATGAAAATCCACCACTGCTTTGTGTCTGATTGGCTACTTAACAAAAAAATAACTGAAAAAAAGAAAATCCCTCTGGGTAAAGGACTTTTAACACACAGAGCAACCATTAACCAAACCTTGACAACACAACAACAAAAATTGTCTTGTTTTTTTTTTATGAAAGTGAAATTTTATGAGAAAAATGCTGCTGATGTCCTGTCCATAGTTTTCTTCAATCCCATTTACGTTTGTTTGCATTTCATTCCTGCAAATATTTATCCTGGTAGCTAGCAAGCAAACAAGCGGCAGGAAGAGGATAAATAAATGCAAATAAGAACACGGATAACTTTTCTCGTATTCTTCCTTTTCTACTTTTTTTCTTCATATAAAAATACATACATAAAATTATATCTGTCTATATACGATTTAACCTTCCCTCTCTGCCCAGTCCTTTCTTAAAAGGAATTCCAAAGACATACACATAAAGGTAAAGGATATAAAACCGACAAAATAAACCGAAGATTGGTGGCAAAATGATGCCATGGCACAGAATGAAATTGCAATTGACTTTTTCTTTTAGTCCTTTGAATGCACAAACATTGGCAAAAATATAAACAGACAAATAAAAATAAAAACTAACCAATATAAAAATATATCAGAGGAAACGATGAAATTGAAGAAAGTATTTTTATTTATATTTTTAAGCTTTCAACACACACACAAAAATCACAAATGCTTCCTTTTTACATTCGAAGGCCAGGTTAACCGTAAGGAAGTACTCCTGCTGTACTTGATCAAAGGTAAAGTACTATATTTGAAATTGGTTTTGAATAAAATTGAAGTTTATCCATTATTTTTCATTCAGATAAGATGTTGCGCTAGCAAATGACGGTTAATGTTCTATGCATCAGTTATCATTTTAAAACCCGTGCTATTTAAATTTTATATTAGAGACAATTTGGAAGGATAAATTAGATACCAAAAAACTAGATACACTATACGAGCCAAACATACTCGTACACAAATTCAACTTGCTGATGCTGCTGAGATTGTCCTCATTTCTGCTTCTTAATATTTTAATGGAAAGTACTTGAAATTGAAGACATACAAAAAGCTGTACTCGCTGGAGAAAGGGGGAAATGGTATATCCTTCTAACTATACTGAAATGAGCCTTTCAAGATGCAAATACGAAATGCACACTGTGTTGTGTATCTTTTTTATACCTACTCTAAAATTCTCTCAAGCCATAAGATTCCTATTGCAACACTCATGACGATCCATCAGTCTTCGTCAGCCTGTCGTTTTTTGGAAAAAAAAAACAGAAAACAGAAACCAAAACAACAAAATAGAAAAATAAAATAAAAGTTAGTATGTTGAAAATGCCGACATGGAAATTGAGAAAACTGCAGGAAGCTTTATGCGATATGTGAAATGTGAAATGTGGGGGTTTGTGATGTGAACTCAAGTGGAGTTCTGCATTATGCATTATATTTAGATTTTCATTTTTTTTTCTAAAAAAAAAAAAGGAAAAAAGTTTTCAAATTTAATTCCATAAATTTTGTTCGTCTAATTTTTGTTGTTGGTGTTTTTTTTTTTGTGTTTTTTGATGGGTGCTGAATGAGAAACAAGAAAGTATATTAGATTTTATTTATTTTTAAGTGGCTTCGTCGTCGTGTAGAGTTATGGAGATGGCGAAGAGAAAAATAAAGTTTTTCTTAGAAATAACGGTATTATATAATTTTAAAATTAACAAGAAAAACGGAACAAGGATAAATCCTGATTAAAGCAGTATTCTTTGATTGTTTTATTGAAAGTTTGGATGGAGAAAACATAAAGAGACATAGAAGTTGCTGGACAAAATTATGGATATAAATTTCAATTTTGAACAAGTTTATTAGATACCATATTTATAATATTTTTTGCAATTTTAAAGTAAATATTTTTGGCGTAAGCTTTAATAAAAACTTGTATCTGAATAAACTTTTTCATCATCAAAGTAAATAGTGAGAAAGCAGATTTTTGTTTCATTAGAAAATGGCTTATTGGAACAGTATTGGAAAAAAGGAAGCAAGTCAGTTATCAGTAGATTTTGTTTGTCATTGATCGCAGCCCAAGATCCAGTTCAACTAAAATCAAACATTTTTCTACTGAATATGTTTCAAACAAACATTTAAACCATAAATCTTAAACCACTACTTTAATGTTGAAATTGATTTTGAATCAATTCAATTTTCATGGGTTCTTACTTATGTATACATGATTTATTACAGTATCAAAACCGATTCAGAATTTGAAAAAGAGGTTGGGATGCGACGCGCACTGATAACTTCCCATCCCGTCTGTCGATGTGTCTTGCTTAAAAGTTTGTAGGTTTTCGTGTTTTTTTTTTTTAAAAGTTGTCAGTTGAATTATTCTTAAAAATTTTAAAAAATACCAAGAATATTTGGCATATAATGAAATATGTAGTTTGATTTCAAAATCTATTTTTGTTAACGAGATTTTTATTAGAAAACCAATTTTTACCAATTTTAGTTGCATTTCTTAAAAGTTTTTATTTCTTGTTTAAACAAAAACAAATTAGATGAATGAAATTAATTTGAAGTCAATATCTTCAATTGTTAACGAGATATCGAAAACGAACATCAATTTTTACCAATTTTGCGTACTATTTTTTTTTTGTAGATTTTAATTTTTTATGAAAAAATGGACTGTTGGATTTGTATACAAAATTTACTGAATGTTTTCAATATTTCAATATTTTCTATGAGATAAAATTAGTTTGAAGCCAATATTTTTAATTTTTGAAAAGATATTTGAGTCGAAAGTAATTTTTTATCAAGTCTTAGTTTTATTTATTTATTTATTTATTTCGATATGGCTATACACATTAAGATATAATATCTTATAAACTAGTGATAACCTATTAAGTTTAACAATGAAAGCAATGAAATAAAAAAAAAAGAAGAGAAAAGAAAAGAAAGATAAAGTTGTAGCCAAAAATTATACAATATTTATAATAAAATTTAATGATTGTTTGGAAATAAAAGGAGAAAATGAGAGAAAGAAGAGATAGGAAGAAAGCGGGAAGAGGTGGAGAAGAAGAGGAAAAAAGAAGCTATAATGGTTTAGACAGGAGAGAGAAGAAAAGAAAACATTTTTTTTTTTTTTTAAGATACTGATAAAAATTGACGTAATTGGGATTTAAAATTTGTATTGTTGTTTATTCTCTTGATATGGCGAGGCAAAGAATTCCACTTACGTGTAGCATTAATAAAAATTGGCGCTCAGATGTTAGGGAGGTATATCGGGGTTGAATCAACTGATCAGACCTAACTGAAGAAGCCCTTCTTATTCTCTCAAAAAGGTAGGGTGGTTGGTGTGTAAGCAGGACATCGGAAAACAATGATAAGGTACGAAACTGAAAATAGTTCTCTAGTGGCATGTGAAGTAAACTATTTGAAAAATGAGATACCTTGTCGTATCTACGAAGGCCATAAATGTATCTGATGATGCTGTTGAAAATGGCGTTAAGCTTTCTTTTGCATGCAAAGTTACAACTCGAAAAAATTTCGCAGCCATAGGGCAAAATTGGAAGAATTAAACTTTTTGCAAGCATTGCACGCGTCTTTATAGGTGTATAAGCCTGGGAGACCCCAAGCATGCGTAATACGTATGATTTTCCAACTATAGCGTTAATATGCTTATCCCATGTCAAATTACGAGTAAAAATGACTCCAAGATTCCGAGAAGAGTCCACATATTCAATAGTTGCATTGTTTAAAATAATTTGTGGGAATTATGACAAATCCAGAACTCTTTTAGATATAACTAAACACTTAGATTTAGATGGATTTAATGTTAGTCCATTAATCTGTGCCCAACCTGATAGTTTTTCAAGGTCCTCATTTAAGCGATAAGCACCATCTTCAATAAGACCAAGATCGCAGGCGAGATACATCTGTACATCGTCAGCATACATATGTAGTGTGCAGTTATGAATTACGGAGGGAATGTCGTTTACATATAAAGAAAAAAGTAATGGTCCCAGAATAGATCCCTGTGGAACTCCACTAGTGTTTGGAAGAAAGTCAGACAACCTGTTACCTACTTCAACTGCTTGCATTCTTCCAGATAAATAGGAAGAAATAAGTTTTACTGCATCAGAGGAGAAGTTATAATGCTGGAGAAGTTTATTTGCGAGTTTGCTGTGAACCACAGTATCAAATGCTTTCGAAAAATCAAGGAAGACTAAAAAATTAACTTTATCGCCATCCAATGCTTGACGGAAGTCCTCTATGACATCAAGCAGAGCAGTAACACAGCTATGCTTCTCTCGAAAGCCACTCTGTCTTGGAGTTAAAAGGTTGTTCTTCTTAAGGAACGCACCTATTTGATTTTTCAGGATCCTTTCAAAAACTTTTGAAAGAAAAGCTAAAATGGAAATTGGCCTATATTCGCTACACTTAGCATTTTTGGGTATAGGTATAACTTTTGCCAATTTCCAGTCAGAAGGAAACTCTCCAGTAGTAAGGATAGTATTGAAGATATGAGTGATATACGGCAACACAACGGGAAGTATAATTTTTAAAAAGGAAGGGTGCATTTCATCAAGGCCTATGGCATTTGACGTTACTGCAAGTAGACTTCAACTTCAATACTGCTAACACCTGTGAAGCCAAAGCTGGAGGAAGTATTTTGCGCTGGTATTGTAGTATTGTATTTTTGTAGTTTTTTTTTGTAAGAAAACTGTCAATTCGATTTTTTTTTTCAAAATTTAACCCAAAGTTGAAAACAATATTTGTTATGAGACAAAATTTGTTTAAAGCAATAATCTTAAATTTGAAAAGATATTTGAGTCGAAAATCAATTTTTACCAACTTTTAGTAATTGTTTTTGATAGGTTTTAATTTTTTGTTAAAAAACTGCCCATTCAATTTCTCTCAAAATTTTACCGAATGTTGAAAAAAATATTTCTTATAAGATAAAATTAATTTAAAGCCAATATCACAAATTTTGAAAAGATATTTGAGTCGAAAATCAATTTTACCTTTTTACTTTTAGTAGTGTTTTTTTTAGGTTTTTATTTTTTTTATAAAAAAACTGTTATAATTTGATTTTTCTCAAAATTGTACCGGATTGTACCAAATCAAAAATTGAAGTTTAAGCTGTTAATTGTCGAAATAAACTAATTTAGTAGTTATTTACGTAGAACTTTTGTTTTTTTTTTAATTTTATGAAATTTCAATACCAACAATATTTTGTATGAGCTAAATTAAACTGAAGTTAAAATCTTTGAATATTTTCAAGTTATTTGAATTTTTTTAATGTTCCTAAATATTTGTAAAAAAACTGCCAATTGGAATTTTGTAAAAATTAGACCACATATTGATAACGTCGTAAAAGTAAGATAATTTTTGTTGGTAAAATATTAAAGCTCTAAGAGGATATTTTTATGAAATAGATGTTTATATTTGGTCTTGAGGTATTGAGGACGAATATTGGCACCCCTTTAAATCTTTAAGAAATGACAGAATTTTTGTTTCAAAAAATCAGACCGATTGCAGTAACTTTTAATGGGGAGTTAAGCATTTCGTTCTTTAAAAATATTGTTTTATTGTCATATTTTTTGGTTGAAAATTTTGTTGGGAAAGAAATAGTCAAAACTTCAATATGTTAACAATAACGTTCAATATTTCTTGAGACCTAAGAATATATGGTCTTCTGAACTTTTAGCAGCACTAAATAAAGACTAGACATGACAAGAGCACGTCTTAGGTTTCGAGATGGTCCCTCATCTGTCTACTAACCGTGTTCACTGATGCTTGATTTGGGTGATCGATGGGACCTGATGTTTTATTAGTGACCAGGCCGTTGCCAGAAGCTAAATTATTTAAGCTATATCTATCAAAGCCGTTGTCATTCAGTCTAATTTTCCAAATTATCATGCACGGGAAGAGGGAAAGTGTGAAAAAGATCCGATCGCTCACAAGAACTTTTCTTCTCCAAGATTGAAATCATAAAATTTTGCGTTGTTATTTTAAAAGTTAGATGATCATGGACAAATACGATCTCTATCCAGATCGTCAAAGGCCAATAATTTTTGAAATAGGTCAGGCTATCACAGTCAATGGCTCGTGAATTTAGTCAAAAGTAACCAACTTGTCCTTAAAACGCTGGTAACAGTATGATATCAACTATATGAATCAAAAAATGTCTATGATATGGATATTGTAAGATTTGACATTTCGGGCATTCGAAAAATTGTAGGTATGAGTAGTTTATTCGTTATGCCATCGATAGGTCTTTTAAACAAATAAGGAGTACCTTGTATTCAAAAAATCAATATCATATACTTTCAACTCTATGAAAATAATAATAGAACACTTTTCTTGGTATACTCCTTCACCCAGAAAATGTTCAATTTTATTTGATTTAACAATATATTGGAAAACTCAAAATTTGGTTAATTATTTACCATTTGCCTCTGACAATTTTTGAGTTTTTGTTACTGAATTTGGAAATACAAATTTGGTAACTTGGAGACAGGTAGTACCAGTGGCATGATGGTTAGTGAGTTTGACTGTCATGCTAGAGGTCTTGGGTTTCGATCCCTGCCTGTTTCATCTAAAGTTTTTTCACGGGTACTGCCTCTTGCCAGAAATTGATAATTCCTCCAAGAGTAATTCTTGTTACAGTTAGAAACATTAAAAAATTGTCTTTTTTGCTGCCATTTCTGATACATAAAACAAAATACAAAAGAAATTCCAAGAAAAACTGTTAGCTTATGTAAAATAATCCATTTTTCATTTGTTGGCTTAAAAGTTATCATTTTTCAAACGATAATAAAAACTTTACCTATGAATTATTCTCTACATTTTTTTATCTTAAAAACATAATCATTACTTTTTTCGAAAAATATGTTATAATTTTTCCTTCCCTTCGGAATTGATGGAATTCGTACGGTCTCCTAAATAATTCATATTTACCCCTAAAAAAGGCATTCACCATAAACTTTTTAAAAATGAGTTCTTTTTAAAATAAATATATTGTTTACTATACCTTTACCAAAAATTAGCTTTAAATTTGTCTATTTGTTGGTATTTTATCTTTTTTGTTAGTTAAATAAAACATTTTTCATTTTTAATTGATTTCATTTCAAACAAAACTAACCATTGTTTGTTATTTGAATGCAGAAATGCAAACGTTATGGTTTGCATTCATTTTGTTGCTGAAATATTTGACACAATTGAAAACAAATTAAAATGTTAGGTAATTAAGTATTTCTCGTTAATATTAGTCCATTATGTTCAGTATATATGTATGTATGTAAAATCCATTTGACAATCAAAACCAAACAAACAAACACACAAATTCGATTTGGATTTCTCATTATGCTCATTATGTATATATACATAAGTATGTATGTACCCTTGTGTACCAATCGAAAATCACAAAAAATTTACATTTTTTATACTTTGTTTAATGACTAACCACCATTTAATTCATTATTCATTTGACTATAAAATTGGCACTAAACATTATATCTACAAATATGTACAATTGTATATGTGACATTTATGTATCACTTAAAAAATAACAATTTTCCTATAAGTATCTAGTTATATATCTATATAAGGATATACAATAAACCATTAAACCCTAATCCTACCCCAAAAAATGTTCGCATTAATCCACTGTTTACCACTAAAGCTTTATAACACCATAATGAATTAATGAGACCTAACCTGTCGCCATTATTTCCCCAAACGGAAATGATTTATTATTTGAAATTGCACAAATACATACATAGATAGATATATACTATATACTCTACTCATACTCATGTGGGTTGGGATTGGGATTGGTGTTTTTATTTTTGTTTGTTGTTTTTGTTGTTGTTGTTGTTGTTGGTTTATTAAAATCCAACTCCTGTGGTGATAAAATAACAAAAACTCTATTTTATGTAGATATACAACTATGCCAAAGAGATTATGGCTTTTGTGTATTTTGCTTTTACTATTTTAACACAAAAACAAATTTAAAAAGAACACAAAACGGTATCTACTACATTGTATCTAATGTAGCATCTATCTATGTATGTATGTTTGTTTATGAAAGTATTTTGTATAATCTGAATTCAAAAGCAATTTACATTAAAGTACACCGCAAAGAGACATATTAAATTGTGTATACTTTCAAAAAGGACATTTAGTATCTATAGACTTATCTAGATACTATTTTAAAAGTTTTTGATGCGTTAAAATCTAATACCACCCTAAAATTGATCAATGATATGACTTATATTGTTTATAAAATAAAAACATAATTGCAATGGTTAACTTCACAAAAATCGAACATGGAATACTACTCGTAAACTTTTCAATACGAACAAAAGATATGAGCATCGCTATTTCAAAAACAACTTTTTCAACTTTTATTATAACAAAAATTCCGTATTTTTAAACTCTATTGCAAGTATTGCATTCGTACACGATTTTGTCCTTCTGTCTGTCCCTGCCCCTACTGCTTAAGTCATTTGGATTGAATGAGTTCAAACTTGGAAGTTAATGTTTTAAGCAGATTCTCGTTAGACGTTTTTTTTTTCAATTTTAAGACCACAATTAACAATTACCACACATACAATTTTTATGAGCAAAAATTGAAATTCTTATGCAATTTTCTCCTTAAAACCTTTAGTTTGTTTAAAAATTTGCTCAGGAGCTAATGAAACGATTTAAATAATTTTGTTATTCTGAACAATTTATTGTAATAGGATCAACATTTTTTAACGAGTGTGAAAACTAAAGTCCTGATACTTGAACAAAACTCCTTAAAACCAAAAACTAAAACGAGGCTGGGATGCGACCCACACTGATAACTTCCCATCCCGTCTGTCGATTTGTCTTGCTCAAAAGTTTGTCTATATGTATAAATTTTTACCAAATTTGCGTACTATTTTCTGTAGATTTTATTTTGTTTATGAAAAAACGGACTGTTGGATTTTTATAAAAAAAATTACTGAATATCGAAAACAATATTTTCTGTAAAATAAAATAAGTTTGAAGCCAATATTTGTAATTTTTGAGAAGCTCTTTAAGTCGAAAGTAAACTTGTACCAAGTTATAGTATTGTTTTTTTTTTAGGTTTTTATTTTTTGTAAAAAAAACTGTCAATTCGATTTTTCTCAAAATTTTATCGAATGTTGAAAATAATATTTCTTATAAGTTAAAATTAGTTAGAAGCCATTGTCTCAAATTTTTGAAATATATTTGAGTCGAAATTGAATTTTTACCAACTTTGTGTAATGTTTTTTAGGTTTTTTTTTTTTATATTTTAATTGGAAATTAGATTTTTCTCAAAATTTTATCAGATGTCAAAAACATTATTCTTCGTTGCACAAAATTGTTTTGGAGATGAAATTATATTTTAGTCGTAAAATTTTCGAGGTGACAAATTTTTTTTCAGTTGTTTTTGATTTATAAAAAAACCGTTAATTGGACTTTTTTCCAAAAATATTTTTTTTTGGTATCACGTTGCAATATATAATATAAAATTTAATTCAAGTCTCTAGCGTAATTGGTTCGTGAGATATTTAGGATTAACCAAAATTGTCACCTTTTTTTAAACTGCTATGACAAAAAAACCACCAACTCAATTTTTTCTAGAGTCCTTTCTGCATCTTTTTGCCTTATTATCTGTATAACAAAATTTATTTGAAGTCGATATCTCTTCTGGTTCTTGAGCTATGGACTACGAAAAAAACGTTGCGAACGTACGAACGTACGTACACACGCACGCACAGACATCTTTCTGAAAATCTTTTATTTCGACTCTAGTGACCTTGAAACGTCGAGAAATGTCATAATTTTCAATTCGACAAATCGGACCCATTACAATAACTTCCAATTGGAAGTTAAAAATACATAAATTGGGTGGCGCAACAGTCCATTGAGAACTATGGCCTAATGACTTACAACTCTCAACCATTCCTGTGTGCGAGTAATATTATCAGGAATGGAGGGGACCTACAGTTTTAAGCCGAATGGTTATTTTGAGAAAGCACTTTTCATGTTAAGAATTACTCTTGGAAGTTCAATTCTTCGCAAGAGGAAGTACCCGTGAAAATAACTTAAGATGGCACAGTCGGGGATTGAACCCAAGAGCTCTTGTGTGACAATCCTACGCATTAACCATCACGCTACGGGTACTACAAAATCAAAAACTAGGTATTTTAAATAAAATGCACGACTAAATTGCACGAACTTGCTCCAGTATCCACGCATATATCTGTAAAACAAGTTTGTATTGAAAACTTCAATACCCTTTGTTTTCTCAAAAAAAACTTAATTTGTTCAGATTTTTTTTTTGAACATCGTTAGAGCGCTTTTTTTTAACTTTTGTTTAACATACTTTTTGTATGCAGTTATTAAGAAAATATTGGTGTACATTTTGTATTTCACCCGTTTTCGAGATATCGAAATTTGACAAAAAAAAAATCAAAAATAAAAATGTTGACATGTTTAGTCATTGAATATTATTTAGACAATATGAGCTGAGAGCTTGTGCATACAAACATTTATTGAAATCAGTTCATGAGTTCCTGAGCAAATTTTAAAACAAAATGACTATTCTATTAGGTACCCATCTGTAGCAAAACAAATACGAGTATATATTTTTTCTATTGAAATAAGCCAAGTTAAGAAAAAAGATTTTAGAGAAAATTTAATAAAAATCTATCGGTTCCTATTAGTCGCAGGTAAAACGAGGCGACTCACATTGATAACTTCAAAAATTAAAGTTTAAGCAATTTATTTGAAGCATTAGGTATTTTTGTTAAAAAACTTTTAACAGAATGTTTTTAAAAATCTTGCCAAATTACGATAGTAAATTTCATGTAGGTTATTATTTTTGTGAAAAGTACCTACTATAAATTATACTATATTATATTTTACTAGCGAACACTTTTAGAATCAGAATGTACTTATCAAGAAAAAACAATAATTGAAAATAAAAAAACAGATGTAGTTACGTGGAAGGAAAAAGAAACAGTTTGGGAGAGAATAACATCGAACTTTAATTTCCATTCGGATTCAACATGCTACAGGACCGTTGAAGCACTCAAAAAAGAAATTAGGAATTGGGCCGCAGACGAAAAAATGTGCAGATATATATTTTTGGTTTTTATTAACTTTATTATGTAGGTATCCTTTGAATTTACAGACAGGACAGGATGAAGAAGCAACTACTAAGGATTGGGAAAAATATAAACCCAGTCAATTGAGAAACCCAATCCACCCAAAATTAAAGAGAAGATATGACAATGTATCTGATGAGCTGGAAGTTACCTATAAAAATAGCTCAAAAACTAACATTCATATGTCCAAAGGATTTAAAAAGCAGTTCAACAATTCCATCACAAAACAAGAAAATAAAAGTAACTGGTGTGGAAGGCGCAGACCAGTTGCTTCAACGTTACCTAGCAGCAAAATTACGGAGCAATAATCGCTGCTATCAGCAATTGTAATTGAGCGTGCTAAGCTTCAATATGATACCTAAAAAGAGGAAGCGATGCAAAAAAATATACAGCCTCTATTGAACATGAGTTAAATAAAGACGGTATTTAAAAAAAAAAATCAAAAGTGATTCGTTCAGAATGTGTGAGACGTGTAGTATCTTTATAAGGATTTGGGAAACCTTAATCCTAAATAATAAAATTTGAATACTACATTCTCAAAATAGTTTCTTATACCTATAGATAATATGTAATTCCAAGGATACATAATTCATGTTTTTTAAATTTTTATTTTGTTTTATAAATGAAATTTATGTTTTTGTTTTGTGCAAGAATTGCATGTCTTTTAATTTGTTTGTTATGTTTAAGTTATGACGTGTTAATAAAAATGAAGTTTTAATTAAATTATATTCTTTCGAGTTATCTCCAGGGGCGTCTTTAGACTTTTGGGGGCCCTGGGCCCAATAGGATTTGGTGACCAAAAGAAGTAGATATAATATATTTTTTTTTAATTCTTAAAAAAAACATTTAAAAATGAATTTGTGTTTTTTTTTTAATTTTTAGAACTAAAAAAAACATAAAACACAATTTTTTTTTTTACTTTTATATTTTTTTTAAATTTACCTTTAATAGTTGAACATTTTTCTTTATAGTTGATTTTTGATAATTTGTATTGTTTTTTTGGTTTATTTCTAATGTTTTTAAATATTTTTTTTAAATTTCATGTAAGTTTATTTCTTTATATTTGTTCTGATTTGGTTTTTTTTTAGATATACATAGTATATGTAAGTTTAAGTTGTTACGGTAAATTTTACCGCAACAAAAACCAGCCTTTGGCTGTTTTCTTTTCCCTAGTTGTGGCTGCAAAATATCGGCAAAGTTGAGGGCAACCATGGTCTCATCAGCCACAGGTGTACCTAGCCTATTTTGCAAAAGCAACAAAAAGCAGGAGATCGAGTTCCAGAACGAGTTCTTTCGACAAGGTCGAAAATGCCGGCGGATGAGCCGAAGAAGTATGAGGTCAGGCGGACCCTTACTTAAACATCAACAACAACAACAATAACATACTTTCATATTTTAACGTAGATTAACTAAAATTAACATTTAATTATTAATGTACAAAATGGTGTTTTAACGACGCGTTTTTAATTTAATTTAATTTAACATTTGGTACGAAATTCACACCTCGAACCTCGCGCGTAATAATAGTAATAGGAAAATGCCTAGTTGAGACTTCTTCTCGATTTTTGTTTTTCTTTTAACTTTCTCGAAAAATAAGAATAGTTGGGAAGGGGTCTGAACTCGCCATTATGTTTCGGCAAGTTTTGGAAACTCATCCAACAACTTGTCGAAACCGTGATTGTGTGTGTGAAAGCAAAGTTTCGCTGAGAGTCAACAACGGTGGCTTTCCTGATGAGCGTAAAGCTTCCAGGAAGCCGCGATACCGTGACCGACAATCACGAAAACGGATGCTTGTGTTGAATGAATGTGTGTGTGACTGGAATGGTCGAGGGAGGAAAAAATTAGTTTTGGGAATTAGCTTGGAAGGCACTCTTGATAGAGCCTTACAAGCGAGAAGAATAAGTGAGAAGTTTAAAAAGAAAAAGTTCGAGGAATTTTTGTTTGAGAAAAAGGAAAAATCGAGAAGAAGGATAGGAAATCGGAAAGTCGAGGAAATCCAGAGAAAGAAAAATTCGAGGATCGAGGTGTGAGAATTGTGGGAAAAGAAGAAAATAGGAAGGGATTCAAAAGAAAAGATAAGTAGTGTATTTCTATTGTTCTTTGTTCTTTTGTTCGGTACGCGTCCGGTGTTAAGAACTCATTTTCTTTTACTATTTGCTTTTTTTATTTTTCCATTCGTTTGTAATTTTAACTTTTTTTGAAAACATTTTGGGTTTTAGTCCAGGGATCTTCAATCCCACGGTTTCCCAAAGAAATAAATATTAAATTTAAAAACCAAACGGTCGTTGTGTTGTCTTCTTATTTTCGCTTCACTCAACTTAAAGAGTTTTGGAATTTTCTTTTTCGGTTTTGAAAAAAATTCCTGGCGCCCATTTTTATTGCAACGTACCCCACTGTAGGTACTTGCAATAACTTATTTCCAAATTGTAACAATTTGATTGATTTACAAATCAATCAACATTGTTATAATTTATAAACAAATTCTTCCAAAAGAACCCAGCCCAGCTGAGCAGCCGCGGTTACAGCTTTGTTAACGAGCTGTATTGTTGCACTTTTTTTGTATTCTCTTTTGTGTCGCATTCGTACTCATTTGAGTGCGAGTTGATTAGTTCGTCGCTACGCAGCCGCCGCCGTCGTCGTTTTAGTTTGGTTTTAGTTTTGTTGTGATAATTTCGTTGTAAATAATAATAAGTTAGTTAATATAAAACCCCCTCGCGATTAATGATAAAAAGAATAATACTAGTGTGAAAAAGTGTAACAAAGTATACAATAAAATGTTATTAAAGGCATACTTTTCTGACTTTGTCAGTTGCAAAATCATGAATTAAGTCATCAAATTTAATTTCCTGCAGTAATTCATTTTCAATTGATAAAATTGGCAAGCTGTTTAGTCTATCTTGTACCATTGCCCTTCGAATATCATTTTTATCCGGTTCAATATCGAAAATGAACGCTCTCCACTGCAGTTTGAACCCATCAAAGATAAAAAAATTCTACAGGCAGTTTCTACATTTTGAAATGTGTTCCCAATTTTATCCACTGTAATTTAGACTACACAATTTCGATATTGTAATTTACATCTTTATTGAAATCTTTTAAATACTGTACGCGGTGCAAGCATTCTACCTCAAGTTCTTCTGCGTTAACATCTCTAAGGTTTTTTGAAAACTGTTCCTAAAAATTTTGCAAACTCCTCTGAAGTCGAATATTGCAATCGACAAAAAAAGCCAAACAATGCATTAATTTTCTGATAGCAATTGGATCGTATTTTTAATTACAAGGTAATAGTGTCAATAATTGGAGAAAAGTTGTTATTTTAAACTTTTCTTTCCCAATTAGCTGAACGGATGGTGGAGGGCCATCAAAATAAGTGGCATGCGAACTTCGTGCTATTCTTCGTTGCAATAAGTCTTTATAATTAGCATCCGGATTCTGAATTTTGGCACACGCTTCAAATTTATCAAAATTCGCCCTTAGATCATTTATGTGCTGCACAAGATTCAAATGTAGAAAATTCGCACTTCTCCTTTAATCTTGCTTGCAAACCAGAATATTTTCCCGACATATAAGACGCATTATCATAGCATTGTCCTCTACAATCCTTTATTGAATTATCATGATTTTCCAGAAATGTCAAGATTGTGTCAGCCAAATATTCAGATTTATGCTCTTGAATACCTAGGTATATATTTTAAGAAGCTTACGATGGGAACATAATTTATAACATACCGAATTACAAAAGTCAACTGGTCGATATGAGAAAGGTCGGGTGTACTGTCAACACTTGTGCAGAAGTTAAGAGTAGAACGAAAGCAAAGTTGTTAAAATAATGTTGACAGCGTGCAAGTGTATGATTAAGGATTCATGTTGCCAGAAGTTTAAGATGTTGAGGAGGAGAATTTCAACGGAACGGAGAGTAAAATGAAACTTGTTTTTCTGTTAATGTCTACTAACCTTATTTCGTTTTCTATATATTTCTTGTATAGATTCATTCATTTTGAGTTGGTGGATTTGGGGGCCAAATAATTGCGGGGCACTGGGCCTTGGCCCACTAGGCCCATGCCTAAAGACGCCACTGGTTATCTGGTTTTTACAACCTTCTGAAATAGTTGTTTATCTGGTCTTTGCGTTATTGCATCCCGCCGTTCGATGAAGTTTGATTATCGTTTCTATTCTGCGAAATATTAGTGCATGAGATCTCTCCTGAATTTAATGCCTTTTGAATGTCTTCTGGGTCAAAATCTACGCTTTCAGATGGTTCTAATGACACACCATCGAAGTATGTTGTGCAAAACACATGTTGCCACAATAAATATCAATATCGTCTTTAATTATAGACGACAACCGTATGTCAGTACAGGAAACCGTCTTTTTTAATATTCCGGACGATTTTTCTATAGGACCTCTTGTTCGTATTTGAGACTCATTATAAAGTTGCTCTGCCGTGTCACGGGGACTGAACAATGGTGTTATCAAATATGGTTTTTGTTGGTAAGCGGAATCACCTACGGTAAATTTATATACTGCATATGCTATGAATTCATTATAAATCAAATTCTTTACCCAAAATAACGCAATCTGTAAAATCTGGACTTTCCATCTTGGCTCTTATTTTACTGCTATTAAAAATTGTTGCACCTTGCAACCACATCAGTAAACTCGATTTTTTCAGTAAATAGTCCCTGTACGTTTATTGAAAAATAGCTTTTTCTATTCCTAAATATTTCCGCGTTGGACAAACTTGGATTTCTTGTGAAATGAAACCATATTTATCTTACCTGGAGACTGAATTTTAACATTGTGTTCCGTCAAAAAAATCTCTTTTAACCTTGTGAAACTCCTGATGATGTAGATTTACACTTTAGAATTTTCAAAAAGTAGTTAGCTTATAGCAAGCTTCAAACTACGATCAGAGGCTCATCATAAGTGCATGTGTTAGTTGTTTGTAAGATAATAATACAATTAAAGCCTAACACAGTACCCGTAGCGTGATGGTTAGTGCGTTGGACTGTCATGCAAGGGGTCTTGGGTTCAATCCCTGCCTGTGCCACCTAACTTTTTTCACGGGTACTGCCTCTTGCGAGGAATTGACAAATCCTCCAAGAGTAACTCTTGTCATGAAAAAATGCTTTCTCAAACTAGCCGTTCGGATTCGGCATATAAACTGTAGGTCCCTTCCATCTCTGACAACATTACTCGCACACAGGAATGGTTGAGAGTTGTAAGTCACTAGGCCCTGGTTCTTCATGGACTGTTGCGCCACCTAATTTATTTATAAAGCCTAACACACGCACAAAATACAAAACATAATTAACATTTAACATGAATTATTACAGAACAACAAAAAATAAAATAAAGACGTTTACGATAGTGGAGCGCTGGTTCTAAACAATGACTTTAATCCCACCCTAACTCAAATTTAAATCTATCGATGAACAGTTTAAGTTATATAAAATGCTCATTCGACTTAAAGCTTCATTCTTCCCATAGTTAGTTCTATGGAAGTCAATATGTATAAAATCAAATGTACGCAGGTGATGAGTTCCGCCTCGGTAATTCAAATGTACACAAGATAGCAAATACGGTGCATCAATTTCACCAATAATGAGTTGATGAAAAACAACTAAGTCATTATTAACACGCCTTTGATGGAGAGATTGCATTTGAAGAAGCAGAATACGATGTTCATAGGGAGGCAGATCATAAGGATCTTCCCAAGGAAGACCCTTAGGGCAAAGCGAATGAAATTATGTTGAATTGATTCAATACGTTTTCTATAAATTTCGTAATAAGGAGTCCATACTTGCGATACATATTCAAGATGAGGACGAACATGACAATTGTACAAAGAAAGAGTAACATAGGGATCATTGAACTCCATTGCCCAGTGTTTTATAAAACCAAGCATAAAACTTGCTTTATTAACAATAAAATTAATGTGATGTGTAAATTCTAAGTTGGAACAGAAATGAACACCTAAATCTTTAAATGTTGAGACGCGACAGAGTTTTTGCTGTGATATATAATATTCAAATACGCTACTGATTCGTTTTTTAGTAAAAGTTATCGTCTGGCATTTTAAAGGGTTAAGGTAAGGCTATTTTTGCCACACCAAAATGTGAAACTATCAATGTCAGCTTGTAAAAGGATACGATCTTGGGTGGACTTTATTACCTTAAAAATTTTCATGTCATCAGAAAAAATAAGAACTTCACTTGAGCGTAGACATGACGATACGTCGTTAATAGACAGGATGAACAGAAAAGGGCCAAGATGGCTTCCCTGGGGAATACCAGATTGAGCAACAAAAGGTTCAGAAAGACAATTTCTAAATTTTACCTCATAGGATCTGTTTTCAAGGTATGATTTAATCCAAGCTAAGAAAAATGGTGGAAAACCAAGAGCTTTAAGTTTAAATAAAATAATTCCGTATCTAAGTTGGTCAAAAGCTTTAGAAAAGTCAGTGTATAAACAGTCAACATCATAACCTAGTTCTAAAGCGTTTGAACATATGATTGAGAATGTGAGGAGATTTGTAACGGTTGATCTTTTTTTCACAAAACCGTGTTGCTGTTCGCAAATGAGATTCTTACTAAAAATGCTACATTTTCACAAACAACTTGTTCAAACACTTTAGGAATGCAAGAAAGCTTTGCAATGGACCTGTAGTTGCTTATATCCGCCTTGTTACCTTTCTTGAAAATTGGTGTTAGATATGACTTCTTCCACATACTGGGAAATTTGCCTGTTTTAAGAGAAAGTTTGAATAAGAACGTAAGGGGTTCAACTTAAGCATTACTACACTTTTTTAATACTATCGGGACCGGCTGAGCAGTCATCATTCAACGCGGATAAAAGGTCAAGGACCGTACTCTGTAGCACATTGATGTGACTACAGCTAGTTTGCGAAAAGGAGGTAAGATTATGAAAATATACTTCATCAACTTCTTGAGGGCTATTAACAAATGACTCACGGAAATTTGTTGCGAAAGCGTTACAGATATCAACAGTTTTATCTAACGAAAGGTTCTTGTAAGTGAAGTTAACTGGAAAGCCATCTGATTTTTTCTTTAAGTTTACGAATTTCCAAAATTTTTTAGGATTCTCTTTCAAAAAGGTGCCCATATCAGCAGGGCCGGACAAAGCATATGTGCAAGATGTGCAAATGCACAGGGCGCAGAATTCTGGGGGCGCATTGCCAGGAGCAAGAAAATGTAATCTGATCTTGCAAACAAATATGTACTACTACATATTTGCCATTCTTTAACCACAAACATTCTTAAAATAATCTCAAAAAAACATCCATCACAACTGTCCTAAGTTATCTCTTGCGCACTAAATAACATCACTTTCATTGTTGCATTCAATGAAAATTTAACTCAAGATATCGCAGAACTAAAAATTCTACCTACCTCATTTCCAAATATTTCACCCTGTTCGTACAAGAGAAAAAAAGAAAAAAATCTCAACACAAAAAAATTCCATGCAAGAGAAAAGAAGAAAAAATCTCAACACAAAAAAGTTCCATGATTCCATATCCATATGATTCCGTATAAATAAGTTTTTTTTTTAAATATCTCCCATGTTAGTTTCGATACTCAGTGTGCAAAAATTCACCACATCCATTCACCATTATTTGTAGCAAAGACACCTACCTACCTAATTTCCAAATATATCACCCTGTTCATACAAGAGAAAAAATCTCACCACAAAAAAGTTCCATGCCACCTCACATGTGCAAGATATATTTTATGCACACCGAGTCCCAAAATTAACATAGAAGTATGACGAAGCAAAATACTTATTCATATTGAATCGTATGGGCTAGAACGTGCAGGTTTTGTATCACGCACAGTACCCTGTATGTGAGACTCACATGAGACATTGTGAGTTCTCATCTACAAAGAAAACAACAAAAAATGTCTCTGAAAAAAGAGAGCAGGTAGGTTTCTGTATTCTGTGCTACCTTCTACTACAAATCAAAGACACAGCAAACAGCATATATTTTTTTTGTTGTTTTCTTTGTAGATGAGAACTCACAATGTCTCATGTGAGTCTCACATACAGGGTACTGTGCGTGATACAAAACCTGCACGTTCTAGCCCATACGATTCAATATGAATAAGTATTTTGCTTCGTCATACTTCTATGTTAATTTTGGGACTCGGTGTGCATAAAATATATCTTGCACATATGAGGTGGCATGGAACTTTTTTGTGTTGAGATTTTTTCTCTTGTATGAACAGGGTGAAATATTTGGAAATTAGGTATGTATGTAGGTAGGTATGGTCAATTGATGTGCAAGTTTTCTTTTTTGCACACTGAGTATCGAAACTAACATGGGAGATATTTAAAAAAAAAACTTATTTATACGGAATCATATGGATCAGAGCGTGCAGGTTTTCTTATTGCACACTGTGTAAGAGTTAAGTGCCTGATTACAGGAGATGAAATTTTTAATAGAATGGAAAAGGAGCATAGATTCTATTTGGAGTCGAATTGTTCTTGCGCAGGCAGTTTGTTTTTTTTGTTTGAAAGTTAATGACTATTGTAACGGCTACTTTTAATGTATATCTAGTCTGGTGCAGAATGCAGATTGTTTCAATTGTTTTTTCGCTTTGTTGGTTAATTAATATTAAATAAATAGCTACCAGTTTTTAACAGAAGTGACGTATTTTGAAGACAAGACAAGCCAAAGTTATGATAATGGTTCGAATATGAATATGAAAGGAAAAGAAGCAGGTGTTCAGAATCGAATTCGAACCCTGGAACCAAGAGCATTTTTAGTTTCATGTTGCCCGTATTCCTTAAATTTAGTGGTTAATGATGTGGCTCGGTGCTCATTTTATGCAGTTAAATTTTTCGATACAATTCAATGTTTGTATAACTTTTTTTTCAAGTTCCACAACGAGGTGGGATATTTATAAGAAAAAAATTCCAAGTCATACTTTGAAACCCCCTTCTGAGACAAGATGAGAGAGCAGGTTAGATGCATTGAGTTGAGGCCTTTAAAAAACAAATTAAGAAGAAATATATGAAGCCCTTTTAGAATTAAGAAATCTAGAGGCAAAGAACATTGCAGAATCGTGAGGAAATAAAACTTTTGATTTTACATTTATTTGCTGCCTGCTAATTTGGTTTGATATTTTAGAAAATATAAATTAAACTAGTAAATATTTGCAAAGTTCGTCCGTTAATCTGTCAACTGGCATAACAGTTTTAGAAAATACAAAAAACAGTTTGATTTTAATGCGTTCCGATGAAAAATTAAATGAGTAGGTATGTTCAATTAACCGAGCGTATTGCTAGTTCCCTAGAAATACCAAATATGTTTCTTGTAGCTTCATCATTGCGATCTCAACGGAGAAAAATACTTTATGCTGATGAATGTCCTGAAACTATATTAGCCGAAACAAAGATTCAAAGTTGAATTTTTTTTTCAAATACTTGAAAGGTTTGATACGTATAGTATCAATTTTACATTTTTGAGTATCATAAGCGAATGTTTAAAAAATAAAAATGTACGTGCTTCATGCCTTAATTTGCAGAATGTTTTAACATAAAGTAGTTTTAAATATTTAGATGGAGAAGAATTGTTTTAAGAGTTAACCGTAATATCCCAGCTTGTTACGCCACAAAGCTCAAGTTTAGATATGTTAAATTTTATTTTTAGTTCAAACCTTGAAGATTTTGCTCCGAATTTAGTAACTGCTCTCCAAATCCTTAATACAATCCCGGTCACGGTAGCTTCAGGAGAACGTAGTTTTTCTAAACTTAAAATTATTAAAAATTATCTTAGGACAACCATGACTCAAGAGAGATTGGTAGGTTTATCTATAATGTCCATTGAAAAGAAATTATTAAATTCTTTAGACTTTGATGATCTCATTTCTGAATTTGCAAAATGTAAGGCCAGAAAAGTAAGTTTCCAAGTTTAAAAGTTTCCCCTCTGCTCATTTCTTCGCTGCGTTTTAGTTTAATGGTTTAGGCCTCCTGGGGATACCTCAATAAAAAAAAACGCATTGAAAGTCTACCTCCTGGGTAATCTGGGAAAGGCTTATGCTTCTGTATCAGTTTATGTGTAAAAAAAATATAAAAAAGGGGCGCTTTCTACAAATCTTGCACAGGGCGCAGTTCATTAAAGAATTCAACATAAACAGAGAAGTTGATTGGAGACAGAGTTTTGAGATAAGTTTTCCATGCCTTATTTCTTTTGCTACGAAGTAAACGCAATTCTTTCGTGTACCAAGGGTGGCTAAAGTTTGTATTTTTTGATTTCTTAAAAGGTAGATTTTTTTCTAAAAAAATGATTAAGAATCTTATAAAAAATTGAAACTGCTTTGTCAATATTAGAAAATCAACAATTCCAGAAATGGTTAAATCTTCAGACAACAACACAGTAATTCCTTTGATTGGTTTTATAATTTTGACTTCAGAAGAGCTAATTTCCAGTTGGAATTTTAATATAATTTCCTTAACAGCTTTGCTGTGCCAACTCTTAAAACTATTCTTGAAACAGTTAAAACATGCATCCCTCCAAAATCAGTAATGCTTAAAAGATGATTGCCTGTAGCAAAGAATCGTAGAGCTACCAATAGCAGGTTTATGGGTGCAATTGAATTATTTCTAAAAGGTGGAACATTTTGTTCAACGATTTGTTATAAAAGTCATGTATCAAAACCTATAATAAGGCCGTTCTTTATCCTTCTCGATTTGTTCTTATACATGGATAGTCATATTTTTAATCAAACGAAATCTTTTGTAGAAGGCCAATTCATCAAAACTAAAAAAGAACGCATTCCTATCGGAAACCTGACTGGGGACACCAACTTCAATGAATTCAAGAACTTCCACATCATCTTCCAACAAATCGGCCAATTCAAAATTCATTTTTATTATTTTATTTTAGTTTGAACAAATAACTAGTTTTTTTGGCACAACAATTTACTAAAATGTCATCACACATCCTGAGTACAACTTAAGGTTTTATGCCCTACTATTTCTTCCCCATAAAATAAGTTTCACTAAGGTTCATTTATGTCAAACTTTGAGTTCTGTACAAACCATTAAGCAGAACTTAGTACCTAACTTATGTGGAACTTAAATAGTTATGAGTCGTATCAGCAAACGGGCCTTAGCTGTTTAGCTAAAATTTTTAAATTTTAAAATAACATTAATAATTTAAGCATTATAAAATTATAATCTACAACTTCAACTTAAAAGCGGTGTCTTCCTTTTCAATTTCTAGATTATAATTATTGTTCAATTTCAAATCGTAAAGTAGAAAATCTAAACTTTTAGTTGATATAATTACTTATGTCAGGTCAAATCTAAATTTATACCATTAAAAGTATTTAATATTATATTTTAAGCTTATATGAAAAATAGTTCTCCCTGCCTTATATGTATATATGTATATCAATATATATAAAATGAATTGCTGTTCGTTAGTCTCACTAAAACTCGAGAACGGCTGAACGGATTTATTTTATCTTAGTCTTGAAATGTTCGTGGAGGTCTAGGGAAGGTTTAAAAGGCGAGAAAAAATCGAATAATTTGCGGGAAAACCCTAAAAACAGCACTTTTCTATTTTCCATACAAAAGTTTTCTAGAGTCAATTTATTGCTATTCAATAAAATTCATATTAAATTATAATCACTCACTGTTGTCTAAGCAATTTAGGTTAGTTCCTAACGTCAAAGAGTCAATTTGCAATTTATTACGGCTGCATAAAGTTCAAACTCAATCATATCTATGAAAATAGTCTTCGCGTGCGCTTTGAAGGATCTAATGTCGCTTTCCGACAAAAAAAAACAAATAAACTATTAGTAGTACTGATTTCCAATTAATTTGATCGGCTTCGCGAAACTTAATTTTAAACTTAACTTCAGTTGTAACTGTATCAGATTATTTTTTTAAGTTCGAAAAATCTTATGTTTTGTCACAAATTAAGTTTCTGAACACAACCATAATATTTGACATTCGATTTGACAACCAACTAAAATGTCAATCATTCTGTCGCACTTCAGAACACGGATATTTATGGCTTATAGGTGAACTCCAAAAAAATAAATAAAAAAATCAGAACACGGAAAAAAGTATTACGATTGACGATATTGTGTTATACGATCATGGTTACGATATTCTATGAGTGCATCCTTCTATCTTTGTGAGTGACGACTACCGCTACGTGCGCGAGACTTTTTTTTTTACTTTTGTGAGCCTTTGTGATAGGGGACATTTCAAGTAGTGTTCTCTTTTTTTTTGATATTTTGTGATAGTGACACTTTACTGTTAAGTTACTGTTTAGTGAAGTTACCATTAAACATGCAAATCACCGAAACACCAATTTGCAACTTCGCTAAAAATAGCGCAATGGCCAAGATCCTACAGTTATGCAAATTAATTGTTTGGGCTAAATTCACAATCGCCCAAAAGAGGTCACTGGAGGCGCTGGACAGAACATTGAAAGATCTTCGTGACAACCAAAATATTTTTGGTGGGACCATGATTCTGTAGTCAGGTGATTTTCGTCAGACTCTTCCAGTTATTCCCCGATCAACTGCTGCTGATGAACTAAATGCATGCTTAAAATCATCGAATTTGTGGCAGTACGTAAAGACACTCCAATTAACAACTAACATGCGAGTATTTTTGCAACATGATGAAACTGCAAATGTGTTTGCGAATCAGTTGTTAGATATTGGAAATAATAAAGTTGCAATGGACACCTCGACCGGATTCATCACATTACCCACAGGTTTCTGTCACACCACAGATTCAAAAGAGGAGCTTATTCAACGTGTTTTCCCAGATATAGCGCAAAAGTTCAATAACCATAATTGGCTGGGTGAACGAGCAATATTGGCAGCGAAAAATAAAGATGTCGAGGATCTCAATGCGACCATTCAGAATTTTCTTTCAGGACAGTTGGTTTCCTTCAAATCAGTCGACACTGTTATGAACCAGGATGACGTAGTCAACTATCCCACGGAGTTTTTAAATTCAATGGAATTGCCTGGATTACCACTTCACAATTTGCAGTTAAAAGTAGGATCAGTTGTCATCATGCTGCGTAACATTAATCAACCTCGACTATGCAATGGAACAAGACTGGCTGTGAAAAAGCTGATAAATAACATCATTTAGGCAACAATCATAAAAGAAAAATTAAAAGGAGAGGATGTCTTGATCCCGCGAATACCGATGATTCCAACGGATTAATCATTTTAAACGTTTGCAATTTCCAGTACGTCTGGCCTTTGCGATGACAATAATTAAATCGCAAAGACAGTCCTTAGAAATTTGCGGAATCAACTTGGAGTTTCCCTGTTTCGCGCATAGACAATTATACGTCACGTGTTCGCGCGTCGGAAAACCGTTTTCTTTGTTTATTTACGCACCACAAAATAAAACAAAAAATATAGTTTATGAGAAAGCTTTAAGTTGATCAACAAACTGTATCATAACAGTGTGTGTCTGTTAATAAAAATTTAAACCTTATAAATAGCCAGTATTTCAGGAAAACTCTTTTTTTTTTTAAGTAAGCAACATGATGTGTCGAAAATAATAATAAAACTTCATGCTTGTTAAAGATAACTATATGTAGTTCATGAATATTTTGCCTTACTCTGTTATTGTCCTGCATCTGCAGTTTGCATTTCTATTTTCGTTAACTTTCTTATGTTTGTGTAAAATTTCCCCTCTTAGGTAAATCTTAACTTGTATCTTATTTCTTGTAATCTTTTTATCGTTACCTACTTATCCATTCTGAATAAACTTCTCATATTAGATGGTTGTATTTTTATTCTGCGCAACAGGTTATGGGCCCAGGCACTATCGGAAACTTTTAGTTGTTTTTTTGGAAATTTATAAAGTAAAAGTATTATTTCGGTCGCATTAATTTTGCGGAAATAAAGGTATAATTTCGGAACAAAAAAGGTGCCTGAGTTTTTTTTGGTAACATTAATTTAGAAGCGTGAGCAATGGAATCGTCATCGTCGGACGTTTGCCGCATTGAAAAGCTGCAAACAGCTGAGCAGTGGATAACTTGGAAATTCCAAATCAAAATAATTTTAAATTCTTGTGATTTGTATGATGTTGTCTGTGGTGATGCGGAGCCATTGAAAAGTGCTAAAGGTGGTGATTTGAAGGAACATCTAAAAGCTGATTTTGAAGCCCAAAGAATCATTGTGACGTCCGTTGGCCAGCAGCCACTTACGCACATTGTTAACTGTAAAACGGCACGGGAAATGTGGACGAAGCTAATTACAGTATATGAACAAAAGAGCCAGACAAACATTCATATGCTGGAGCAAAAAGTCTATGCGTGTGTAAAAGCAGAAAAGGACGACATAGCCACACACATCTCGAAAGTGGAATGTATTGCGCAGCAGTTACGTGATTTAGGTGAGACGGTATCTGAAAGCATGTTAATAACAAAGATACTGATGACATTGCCGGATAAATACATGCACTTCCATACAACATGGGAATCTACAGCTGCAACTGATCGCACATTAAGCAACTTAACAAGTCGTCTCATCATTGAAGAAACCCGTACGTCGCTTCATACACACACACAACATCAAAACGCTTTCATGGCAGAAAAAGGAAGAATATATGAGTCTCACTCTAGCAAGAGTTTTAGTGGTGGAGGAAGTAGAGGGAGATGCTTCATATGCAAAAAACAGGACACTGGAAAAGAGAATGTCCGAAAAAGAGGAATAGTAAAATTGAAAATAAAAACAATAATAAAGATGCATTTATATCAACCCTCCAGCGTTGTGACACGAATAGTGACAGCCAAGGATGGTTTATGGATTCCGGAGCAACGGATCATATGACTTATGACAGGGAATTATTTTCTTCATATGAAAAATTTGATAAACCTCAAAAAGTTCGTGTTGGCAACGGTGAGTTAATAAATGCTTATGGTTGTGGCGATGTTGATATTCTTTCGCACAATAATTTTACTTGGCTTAACAAATGTCTAAAGAAGGTTCTTTACGTACCAGAGATCAAAGTAAAATTATTTTCGTCAAATTCAGCATTGGACAAGGGCTTACGTCTAGTATCCAATAAAGATGAATGCAGGTTACTTGACGGAGACAAAGTAGTCGCTGTAGGATTTGGAGAAAAGTCGCTTTTTCGTATGATGTTTGAAATTAAAATTCCAAGTGCTAATATTGCGACAAAAATTCATGATTTAAAGACTTGGCCTTGCCCATCAAAATCTCAAAACAGTGAAACTGTTTTTGAAAAACAAAAATATTCAGGTGGCCGATGATAGTTTGTTTTGCGAGGCGTGTGTTTTGGAAAGCACTCCAAGCTAAAATTTCAAGCAAGTGACAGCAGGGCAAAGCAACCTGGTGAGCTGGTACACTCGGATCTTTGCGGTCCTATGCAACATCCTTCACTATCAGATTCAAGGTACTTCCTTTTATTTAAGGACGATTTTTCAAAATACCACTGTGTTTATTTTCTTAAACATAAAAGTGAGGTTCCCTCCTGTTTTAGAAATTTCATTTACAAACTGAAATCAGAAACCGGTTTGAAACTTAAAACCATACAAACCGATAATGATACCAAATATCTAAATGAGAATTTTGAAGATGTTTTAAAACAGTTTGGAATATTACACAAAACTTCAGTACCATACTGCCCCCAGCAAAATGGTAGAGCGGAGCGTGAAATGAGGACTCTTGTGGAAGCCGGAAGAACGATGATTCATGCCAAAAACTTGCCTCTTGAATTATGGCCACACTGCTGCTTACGTCATTAGCAGAAGTGCATTGAACGATTATCTAAAGACACCTTTTGAGCTGTGGACCGGCAAAGACTTAAACACAGATTGGGAAAACTGGAAGGCATTTGGCGATGTGTGTTTTGTGCATGTTCCAGCATCAAAAAGACGCAAGTGGGACGAAGGTGTAAAAGGCTACCGTATATGGGTCCCGATAACTAATAAAATAGAGGTGAGTCGAGATGTAATTTTTCAAAAAACAATTCCAGAACACGTCAACGAAATTCATAAGGAAAATGAAGATTCTAAAACTACAACGATTGAATCCAACAATATCCTAGTTTTTGATCATGGCGATGAACCAGCACAATTAGAACGTGACGAGTCCTTTCATTCAGCGGAAGACTCAGATGCTGATGATGATGAAATACCACTAAAGTATCGTCTGAGAAGTGCTGCAGGAGCGCATAATAGCACGGTATCAGCAATGTTAGCTGGTTGTGCTTTTGTAGCTGAATCCATTGAGCCAAATTCGTTTGAAGAAGCATTGTGGTCTAGGGATGCGTCTAAGTGGGATCAAGCTATGGCAAACGAAATGGATGCTTTAAATAAGAACCAAACCTGGGAGCTTGTTTCAACGCCAGACGAACGAAAGGTCATTGATAACAAATGGACATACAAGATCAAAGGTTCGAGCACAAATGAGCCAGATCTTTTTAAGGCTAGACTTGTGGTTAGAGGTTTTTCTCAAGTCAAAGGCTTGGACTATGAGGAAACATTTAGTCCGATGGCGAGATTTTACTCTATTAGAACTGTTTTTTCTCTAGCAGCGCATAAAGGTTACAAAATTAAAAATGTCGATATAAAAACTGCATTCATGAATGGAACACTTAAGGAGAATATTTTCATGAAACATCCCAAACTCCAAAGAAGCCTTTATGGTCTTAAACAGGCTTCACGGGTATGGAATGAAAAATTCACGAGTTTTCTTCGATCTTTTCATTTGGAAACATCAAAAGCTGACCCGTCCGTTTTCGTGGGGAATGATATCATTATGGCAATATACATTGACGATGGCATCATTGCAGCAAAGGACGACAACAAAATTCAGGCAGTCATCAACTTTTTAAGAAAAGAATTTGCAGTAAAAGTATTCGAAGCCAAATTTTTTCTTGGATTTGAGATTTTTTATAAAACGGATAGAACTATTTTCATCAATCAACAATGCTTTGCCGACAAAATAGTGTCTAAATCCGGGATGATGAATGCGAACACTGTCTCTACCCCTGCAGATACATTTGCATTCGAAATGGTTGATAATAATGAAACTTCAAGTAGCAGTAATTTTCCATATCGAGCAGCAGTTGGAAGTTTAATGTACCTTGCTGTAGGGACGCGCCCGGATATCTCATATGCTTTGGGAGTTGTGAGCCGGTACATGGAAAATCCAATGGAGGTTCACATCAAGACATTGAAGCGTATCATAAGATACGTTAAAGGAACACGAAATTATGGTATTGCTTTTAATTCAAATTCTTTATTTACCTTTAAATCCTATAGCGATGCTGACTATGCTGGTGATCGAAACACAAGGCGATCAACAAGTGGGTATATCTGTTTCCTGGGAGATGGTCCGATCTCTTGGTGTTCTCAACAACAGCGTTGTGTAGCATTGTCAACGACAGAGTCGGAATATATAGCGGCAGCTGAGGCAACAAAAGAAATATCGTGGCTATAGCTTTTGTTTGATGATATTCGCTGTTCGCACCAAAATTCAACACTCTTTATGGACAACCAAAGTGCTATCAGACTGGTGAAAAACCCAGAATTCCACAAGAGAACAAAGCATGTAGATGTAAAGTATCATTTCATCCGAGAAAAGTATACTCAGAAGGTTTTCGACATCGAATATGTTTCTACAGAATTGCAGAAAGCTGACATCTTCACAAAGTCGCTACCCAAAGAGCGATTTCAAATACTGCGAAAGATGATTGATGTTTTTCCGCTGACAGCAGATTCAAATTAATGTATTAAATTATTATTGATTCAAGAGGAAGTTCTTTTAAGTTAAAGTTTTTTTTAGTAAAATATTAATGAAAGAGGGAGTGTTAAAGATAACTTTATGTATCGGGTGATTTTTTAAGAGCTTGAGAACTTTTTTTAAAAAAAACGCATACAATTTGCAAAATCTCATCGATTCTTTATTTGAAACGTTAGATTGGTCCATGACATTTACTTTTTGAAGATAATTTCATTTAAATGTTGACCGCGGCTGCGTCTTAGGTGGTCCATTCGGAAAGTCCAATTTTGGGTAACTTTTTCGAGCATTTCGGCCGGAATAGCCCGAATTTCTTCGGAAATGTTGTCTTCCAAAGCTGGAATAGTTGCTGGCTTATTTGTGTAGACTTTAGACTTGACGTAGCCCCACAAAAAATAGTCTAAAGGCGTCAAATCGCATGATCTTGTTGGCCAACTTACCGGTCCATTCCTTGAGATGAATTGTTCTCCGAAGTTTTCCCTCAAAATGGCCATAGAATCGCGAGCTGTGTGGCAAGTAGCGCCATCTTGTTGAAACCACATGTCAACCAAGTTCAGTTCTTCCATTTTTGGCAACAAAAAGTTTGTTAGCATTGAACGATAGCGATCGCCATTCACCGTAATGTTGCGTCCAACAGCATCTTTGAAAAAATACGGTCCAATGATTCCACCAGCGTACAAACCACACCAAACAGTGCATTTTTCGGGATGCATGAGCAGTTCTTGAACGGCTTCTGGTTGCTCTTCACTCCAAATGCGGCAATTTTGCTTATTTACGTAGCCATTCAACCAGAAATGAGCCTCATCGCTGAACAAAATTTGTCGATAAAAAAGCGTGAAACACATTTCGAACCGAACACTGATTTTGGTAATAAAATTCAATGATTTGCAAGCGTTGCTCGTTAGTAAGTCTATTCATGATGAAATGTCAAAGCATACTGAGCATCTTTCTCTTTGACACCATGTCTGAAATCCCGCGTGATCTGTCAAATACTAATGCATGAAAATCCTAACCTCAAAAAAATCACCCATTAGTTCATGAATATTTTGCCTTACTCTGTTATTGTGCTGCATCTGCAGTTTGCATTTCTATTTTCGTTAACTTTCTTATGTTTGTGTAATATTTCCCCTCTTCGGTAAATCTTAACTTGTATCTTATTTCTTGTAATCTTTTTATCGTTACTTATCCATTCTGAATAAACTTCTCAAATTAGACGGTTGTATTTTTATTCTGCGCAACAATGCTTCATTAAAAAATGCTTTTTTATTCAATACGTTTTGTTTGTTTTGAAATTAATTTATACAAAAGTTTAGGTCATTTATTTATCGATTGAGACAGTACGAAGTCTGCCGGGTCAGCTAGTATAAGATATATTTTCGAATAGGTACCTATTAAGTTTCTTCAAGTTAATAATATAATTGAAAACTTATGTTAACTGTAAATATAAACAAAAACGCTTATTTTTACAGAAACACGACGCATTTATCAGAAATATTATATGCACATTTATGTATATTTTTAATTAAAAACAAGATAAAGAAACCATAAATGCATTAAATCAGAAAAAAAATTAATTAATTATAATTCTGATTGGGCTGATTTAAAGTGTTTGACATTTTACTCGTCGAATAAATATATATGTATATTATGTTTAAAATTATTAAAAAATGAGCTGATGTAGCGAATAAACCTTAAAATTTGTTATTTTATAATATACATAATAAAAACATATGTACATATTTTTTATAATTTATTTTTTTTAAGGGAATCAACACGAACTTAATTAAAATTCCGTCAAGTTGCAATAAAAATATCTCTGATGAAAAGCAATGTAATACCCATACATTTTGTTTTAATCTGTATAATATTCAAATGAGAAATTTTATTAAACTTAATTGGTTCCTGGAAGTTTGAACCATAATACACCAGCTACCGCATCAGAGAAGCAACAATGTATGATATTATAAAAATTACTCGCTACTTATTGCGCATATTAATAATTACATACATATTTGTAATTATTCAATTTTTAAAATTTATCAAGAAAACCAATTCCGAAAGAAAAAAAAATTATAATTATATTTATCAATTTTTGAGTGAAATGTTTTTTTTTTTAAGTAATTTAACCGTCAGCAAAAATTCCTCATTTACATAAATCAAAGTAGCTTCTGTATTGAAAAAGAAAAAAACAGTTGACTTCAAAGAAATTTATTTATATTTAATATTTAAGATAATTTAAATTTGATTTTTAATGAAATCTTAATATGGATAATTTAACTAAAGATCTGAAAAGGAAGAATAATCAATAAAATAATTTTTGAAATTCTATTTCCTTTTTGACTGTTTCATGATTCTTATTTTTCATTAAAATTAAATTACGGATTCTGATTTCATTTGGTTTTTTCTTTTTTGAAATTCATAAATGACCATACAATTTTCCTAACACGTGTATGGCAATTGGCAAGTAAAACAAAAATCAATGTCATCCTTAATGTGTCGACATTTGCTTTAATGTTGAAAACACAAAGCAACACAAAAATATATCCAAACATTTTACCACATGCTGCTAAGAAATAACCATTAAATTAAGATTGGCATTTCTACATCGTAAGGGTGTGGTTTTCTATGAGATGAAATCAATGTTCTTAGAAAGTCAAAATCTTCAACACCAAACAAAAATCAGGCGAAAAAAAAAAAAAAATAGAAAATATTGATGTAGAAAAGCTTTATTTTATTTCTTAGAATTTGTGATTTGGAGAAATGTAATAAATGTGGAAAGGTTAAATGATACATGTACATATTTCTATATACAGTATTCGCCGCTTAATTGCACTGACCATTTTGTCAGATTTTTCGGTCAATTATCCGGGTGGTGGTTCAATTAGCGAAACTCCGCTTAATTGACATATCTGTTTAATTAAGCGAAACTCGTATAATTGCACGAGTAGGTCAACTAAAAAATAAAATATTCATCCCAGAAATTTACTCTATAAACATTTCAGTGTCAACTTAATTTCGGCGTCTGTTAGTTCGCCATAACATGATATGATACGGTATGTCATCGCATGCCAAATAAGCATTGAAATCTGCATTGTTTTAAAGAACGTTATCTATGACCACGAGATCATTTTCCGGCTGCTCTTCTTCTTGGAGGAAGCCTGCCTTTAAAAAAAGAACTTGTAAATGTAGGTTTAGTAGTAAAATATTTCCAATATTAACTTTCTAAAACAATTTCTTATATCGGGTGATTTTTTAAGAGCTTGAGAACTTTAAAAAAAAAAAACGCATAAAATTTGAAAAATCTCATCGATTCTTTATTTGAAACGTTAGATTGGTCCATGACATTTACTTTTTGAAGATAATTTCATTTAAATGTTGACCGCGGCTGCGTCTTAGGTGGTCCATTCGGAAAGTCCAATTTTGGTTAACTTTTTCGAGCATTTCGGCCGGAATAGCCCGAATTTCTTCGGAAATGTTGTCTTCCAAAGCTGCAATAGTTGCTGGCTTATTTGTGTAGACTTTAGACTTGACGTAGCCCCACAAAAAATAGTCTAAAGGCGTCAAATCGCATGATCTTGGTGGCCAACTTACCGGTCCATTCCTTGAGATGAATTGTTCTCCGAAGTTTTCCCTCAAAATGGCCATAGAATCGCGAGCTGTGTGGCATGTAGCGCCATCTTGTTGAAACCACATGTCAACCAAGTTCAGTTCTTCCATTTTTGGCAACAAAAAGTTTGTTAGCATTGAACGATAGCGATCGCCATTCACCGTAACGTTGCGTCCAACAGCATCTTTGAAAAAATACGGTCCAATGATTCCACCAGCGTACAAACCACACCAAACAGTGCATTTTTCGGGATGCATGGGCAGTTCTTGAACGGCTTCTGGTTGCTCTTCACTCCAAATGCGGCAATTTTGCTTATTTACGTAGCCATTCAACCAGAAATGAGCCTCATCGCTGAACAAAATTTGTCGATAAAAAAGCGGATTTTCTGACAACTTTTCTAGGGCCCATTCACTGAAAATTCGACGTTGTGGCAGATCGTTCGGCTTCAGTTCTTGCACGAGCTGTATTTTATACGGTTTTACACCAAGATCTTTGCGTAAAATCTTCCATGTGGTCGAATAACACAAACCCAATTGCTGCGAACGGCGACGAATCGACATTTCACGGTCTTCAGCAACACTCTCAGAAACAGACGCAATATTCTCTTCTGTACGCACTGTACGCATTCGTGTGGTTGGTTTAATGTCCAATAAAGTAAACTGAGTGCGAAATTTGGTCACAATCGCATTAATTGTTTGCTCACTTGGTCGATTATGTAGACCATAAATCGGACGTAAAGCGCGAAACACATTTCGAACCGAACACTGATTTTGGTAATAAAATTCAATGATTTGCAAGCGTTGCTCGTTAGTAAGTCTATTCATGATGAAATGTCAAAGCATACTGAGCATCTTTCTCTTTGACACCATGTCTGAAATCCCGCGTGATCTGTCAAATACTAATGCATGAAAATCCTAACCTCAAAAAAATCACCCATTAGTAGAATGTATTATAAGCCACAAACAATGTTTGCTAATGTGCATTGCTTGCAAAGATGTGATCGACTTCGAAAATTCTTCGCTAGTCTTGCCACGTTCGATTGCTGTAATATGTTTCCTTATTACATTTTGCTTATAGTAAGCTTTGAAACAATGAATAATGCCTAATGTCAAGGTGCTGAAAGATTGACGTTGTATTTGTGGGTACAAACTGCACGTTTATATTTTTGAAATCGTCCAACTTCTTATGACAGGTAGCATTGTCGATAAAAAGAATTATTTGTCTGTTCTGCTTTATCATTTCTTCGTCAAATTTATATTAAATTTGGGCCCATGCGTCATCCATGCCTTTTTGTTGGAGAAATATTGCAAAGGTACAACCTTATTTTTAAAACACCTTGGCGTTTTGGTTTTTCCAATCACAATCATTTTTTTGTCCATCCAATTATCAGAAAAATTTCCATGTATTTAGTTTTTCTTCTGCATATTTTTAAAATCAATTGAGCGAGTAATTCAACTAAGCGGGGTTCAATTAACCGTCTAAAAAGCTTTGCTACTAATACGGGAAATTTTCGAAGCCAATTTTTTCGATCAATTAAGCGAGATGTTCAATTAAGCGAGGTGCAACTAAGCGGGGAATACTGTATATACTTTTTGGTTTACATCTTAAATAGTAAGTTTATTCATTGAGGGGATTTTCTTTAAATTTTCATTGAATTGATACGAATGATACTTGTAATGCGATTTTATACGAATTTGATAGTTCTGAAAATGAATAGATAAAGTTTTTTCATAGAAATCCAAGTGTTACCTAAAGTCCAATTGCATTCTAAAACGAAGTGTCGTATTGAATCCCCCAAAAAAAAAGAATCCCCACGGGATAATATCCCCAAACAAATTTAATCCATTTTGATAATATCCCCAGAGACGTAAGACAAATGGACAAAATCCCCACCTAAATAATTTATTTTACCAAAATCCCCACGAAATCTCCAAATCCCCAGTATCCGTGCATATCTTCATTTATGCACGCAGTTTTAAGAAAAAAGCTCATGAAATTCTCTTATTGTGATATTAAGAAATGACTAGCAAACCCGGCGATCTCCGTTTCGCCACCAGATGGCTTCGTTTTATTTCATTTCACAACAGTAATGAATTCATTTCGATTACAAAAATGAAGTGTAATTTAGTTGAACTTCTCTAAGTAAAAAATGAAAGTGAATCCAAAGTAAATACTGAATCGAAGCGTTATACCGTTATACTTGTCCGTAAATTATCCGTTTCACTGAAATGCTCTTTGGTAAACCACGTTTTTTGTTTTTTGGTCTGACGTTAACACAAACAAAGCGGATGGTTTCCCAACTCGTGAACACACAACGTATAGCTGCCCATGTGAAAAACAATGGTTTTCTAAATTTATCCCGCAAACACTAAGCGATTGGCCTTGCGACTTGTTAATTGTCATTGCGAACGCAATGCGAAACGGTAATTGCAATCGTTTGAAGTCAAACGGAAGATCAGTTGGAATCCTTGGTATTTGAGGAATATATACATTTTTACCTGCGTAGTTTCCGTTAATAATGGTTACCTCAATCAAATTCTGCATAAGTCTTTTCACCGCAAGTCGAGTACCGTTGCAAAGTCGCGGTGGATTCAAATTACGCATTATCATAATAACTGAACCAACTTTGAGTTGCACGTTATGTGGTGGAAATCCTGGTAACTCCAGAGAATTCAAAAACTCCGTTGGATAATTTACTACATCATCGGGATTTGTTATGGAATCAACGGATTTGTATGTCACCAAATCGCCAGCGATTTTTGATTGAATGGTGAAATTCAGTGCGTGTACATCATTATTCTTTGCGGCGAGAATTGCTCGTTGACTTAACCAGGCATAATTCTAATAATTTTCACTAATGTTTGGGAAAATATTTTCAATAAGAGCTAATTGAGAGTCTACAAATCGGCAAAAGTTGTAGGTAGGAATCCAGTTGTCGCATCAATTGGCACTTTTCCATTTCCAACAGCTAACAATTGTTTGGAAAATTGTGCAGCGTTTTGATCATTTTGAAGGTGAACTCTCATATAAGTGGTTAACGATAATGTTTTTACGTTATTCCACAACCGCTGACGGTGCTTCTCTTCTTCCAAAATCCGTACACAATTTTCCCACACATTCTGCAACATTACCATTTTTTTTTTTTTTATAATAAGCACACACTCAAGGGGATATTACTACCCTTATTATGCAGAGGCACAGTGTGAGCACTAGGAAGAGGAGAGAGGGTTTAAAAGGAGATGTCGGTGCACATTGGTTTTGAATTCCTGAATATTGCAATGACTAGGTAAGACAGAGTGTAGTAAGGCATTCCACATTCGCTTAGTACGGCTAAAGAACGAATATCTGTATTTGACAGTACGGCCGAAGTTGGGCTCGAGGGTATACTCATGAGCATTCCTAGAAGTGCGAGTATTACGGTTGAACTATTGAAGGGGAGGAATGCACCTGGCTATTTCACTAGAGCATAAGCCGTTAAAATAACGGTAAAAAAGGGTCAGACAAGAGACCTTACGACGATGTTCAAGCGAAGTAAATGAACTTATGATGATGTTATCATCTATCAATTCAAATGCTCTACGTTCACTATTATCCAAGAGGCTTAAGTAAGTTGCAGGAGCTCCAGACCAGAGATGGGAGTTATACTCAAGCGTTGGACGTATATATATATGTCTTGTAGATAACAGCCAGATCAGAAGGGGTGAAATATTTCTTGCATCGCCTAAGGAAACCTAAACACCTTGCGGCATTTTTGGCGACATCGCGTATGTGATAATTCCACAAGAGGTGGTTGCTGACACACCTACCGAGAATATCGAGGTGTTCAGTCTCATTGATGCAAGTGACATCTATGGATAATGGCAATGGAGGTATATCTCGCTTTAACGATACAAGACAGCATTGCGTTTTCGAAGCATTAAATTGCACGTGGTTTTTTAATCCCCATTGAACAATGCTGTTTAGGCCGGAATTTAATGAGCTTATCATATTTTGTCGTTGCAGTTCCACATCCGAAGAAGAGGGATGTGATTCTGAAAACGAAAATGATAAGCTAAGAGTACTATAGTAAGCGAAACAATGTATTGGATTAGAAGTTGCAGACAGGAGATCATTAATAAAAATGAGAAGAGTGTTGGAGATAGAACAGAGCCCTGGGGTACACCAGTATTTATTTTGTGGTTTTCAGACTTGAACCCATCCAACAACTTGTATTGAACGATCCGAAAGGTAATTACTAACCCAATGAAGCAGGGAGTCATGAAAACCGAAAGCACGCATTTTCGATAAGAGGGCCTGATGCCAAACCCTATCAAATGCTTTTGAAATATCAAGTGTAATAATCTTACTTTCTTCAAAGCGATGTAAAGATTTGTTCCGCACTTTTCGGTGAGATGAACCATGAGATCACCAGTGGACCTATTGCTGCGAAAGCCGTACTGTCGGTCATTAAGAAACTTTCGATCTACGAGATATTTCTTAAGCTGATAAATTTATCAGCGTTTCCATGACTTTTGAAAGAAGGGACGTAAGTACAATCGGTCGATAATTAGAGGGTGAAGGAAATTCGCCTTTTTTGGAAATAGGCTGGACAAGTGCAGTTTTCCATCCTCTCGGAACGAAACCTGAGGAGTAGGACAGATGAAAAAGCTTACGCAGTGGTTTTGCCAGCGTTGAAGAACACCTCTTCAGAACAGTAGCGGGGATACCATCCGGACCAGCGGATTTATGTGTGTTTAGATCTCTAAGGACTCTTGCCACAGTACGAGTGCGAAAAAAGATTGGTCCCATAGAATCACTAACTCGCTCAAGTACAGGCGGAGTCATAACACTCACTGGCAGCGTAAAATTGGTGGCGAACTGCCTAGCAAAGAGATTAGCTTTCTCTAAAGAGCTAACAAAAGGAGTGTCATTGACAACGAGCGTAGGAACCGATGAAGAGGAAGAATTCCTCATGTTTTTTACAAATGACCAAAAAATTTTACTACCGCAATTTTTGGTCATGTAAAAATTTGGTCCGTCGAATATGGGCGTTGCAGGCCTTCCTGGCTTGTTTGAACTTTTTCCGGCTTTCCTCAGTACGGTTGGCTTTATAGCAACGGAAACTTACCTCTTTAGCCCTAATAACCTCTTTACAGCTCGCATCAAACCATGCGTTTTCCTTAGCTCTGATACTTTTAACCCGGTTCGGAATAATTGATTTTTAAAGTAATGTCGCAATATTTCGCAGCGTTTATCAAACGTATACACAACCATATTCTTTCAGCGGAAGGATAAAACTAATTATCTGTCAAATTAGACATGAGCTGAGTGTTACCATTTACGAAATAAGCACTAGTTGAAAAAAAAAAGTTAGATGGCGGACCCTTTATTTACCAATTGTTTAATAAAACCAAACAAAAAGGTAAATAACACTAACATCCCCACTGAGTACTAATAATATTTTGTGATTACCCGAACTGACGAAATTTTTAACAATAAAAACTAATTTATTGTTTTGGCTCTCAGGAAATCTAATGGGTGATTATTGACTTCTTCAGCTTTATGACCCATATAAATAGCTACACTTTCAACCAATAATAACACATCAAGCTTCCTTCCATGCAGAGTTATAGTTCCTATACACAACACATAGCTACATATATGATGTTCCTTAGTTTTCTTCTGGTTGTGACATTATCCACTTTCAGGAGAAATTATGACTATCATTTGCAATCTCTATATCACAAAAACCTACCCATATTTTGAGGACAAACAAAAAGAAAAGACAAAACAAAACAATAAAAATAAAAATAATAAGATTGAATTGTTAGATAAATTGAACAGCCTTTATCATACGCCCAATCCTATTTCATCCATATAATATTTCTTAAATAATAACGACAACGAGACCTTTTATAGGAGGTTTTATAGAAATATCCTTAAGTGTACCTATAGACACACATACACTTTACTCAGAATAAATCAATTCAAGTAGAATTTTTCTCACGCTTTATAGGCAAAAGGTATAAAGAGAAAAGATACGAGTAGATATCATTATCGTTGTGAAATCATTGAAAATGAAGAATGATAAGTTACATTTATTTTATCAAAGTTATAAGATATATGTACATAACTCACCTCTTGACATCCAAAATCCATATCTATAGCGTTTTCGTTATCGTGAATATATGCAAATGCATCAAATTTGTCACGATCGCGTTGTCCTCTGGATTTTTGAAGCACCGTCTGCTTACATCGTGTTCCGCAGGCGATTGCTGATATTTTACTAGCGTAATAGTACATAGCCATGTGTCACGATTTTTTAGTAATCCTGCTCATTTGTTAGTATAGACAGTTGGTTATCTGCTTAGGAACTGAATCCGCATTGTTTTTAGTGTTTTTCTTTTTCTTTTTATTTCTATAGCCTTGTGTCGCACTTTATGGCGGGCCTGGTGTAGGGAAGTCACACCTGCAGCTCCTGCACAAAGTGATGATGTCCTTTTTAAAGTTATTACAATGAAAAATTGCACCCAGACGTGCCAACTTTTGCAGCACTATTAAATTAATGTCCTTAACTATATACAATGGCTTGGTTTTTTTGTTTGTTTGTTGTTGTATTTTAATCGATGAATATAATATGAAGTAGAGTTATGTATATTTTTAAGTGCCAAGGACTATTTTTATCTTTTGTTCGTGTTATCGTTTTGTCATAATAGCATTTTTGTTTTTATGTGTTTTTGATACAAGGACTAGTTTTTGATTTTATTATGGTAATTTAACGTCCCTGACTCAACTTCCGGTTTGTGTATTTTATCAAACAGGATAGTAATATTTTTGGTTGCTGGTAGAAGTCCTTAGATGCTGTGAGTCGCATCATGCAGAACATCATCTTTAGCAGGATGTTTGTTTGTTGATCCTGTGAAGTGAGAAAAGAGGAAAGAAAATGTTTAAATGTCTGCAAAATTAGTTATAGAGAAAGAAATAAGTGTGTGTTTGTTTTTTTTTTTTTTTTTGCAGAAAGTTCGGAAAAATCGACAGAAGGATTTATCCTGAGTTTCTATATTCTCCATTCCTCCTCACACCTAAAATAGCAATAAATCAGATGGAACGAATAGGACCGCTGGGAGCATTTTTTTCTAGTTCATAATAGAGGTAGTTCTATTAGGTTAAATTGGGCAGTTAATAGGAGAATGTATGATGGCATTTTAGGACCCAATGTTGGATGACCTGACTATATAGCTACTCCAATTCCATACCATTTCCTGATTTGAACAAACTCTTTGTCGGCTGCAAATCAGAGTTGTTTCCTAAGAATTCACAACCTACGTATAGATTTTATGTGCGAAAAAGAACAACAAACAGAAAGCAAAGATGAAGAAAAACTTATATACGCAACGAAATGTGGAGAATTCATGATTTATGATTTTGATGCCTTCTCTGAAGGGTGTGATGTTGTAAGTAAAGTATTTGTTTTGTATTGAGACGACGGACGACGCACGCATGGTGGTGGCGTAGTCCTTTCTTTGTGCTTTGCTTTGTGTTTTTATTACCCAAATGTTGGGACGTGAATATCATGCTTAAATAATTTCTCAACATACATTACAGAATATCTACTACCTACTTATAAGCAAAATGTTAGCCATGAATATACTCTCGAACTCGAACTTGGATCTTCTATTCTATAGAGTTACTCCCGTTATTATTGGGTATGCCAATTCGAAATGGATATAGACATTTGAGGATTTATTATTCGATTGGAGGAGGTGGTGGTTTAAGTTATGGGAAGTACGTAAATAATGTTGGGGTAGATTTTATGAACCGGCATTGATGCAATACATAATACATGTTGTATACAACTTTTTTTCTCTGTATTTGTGTTGAAATATAATTATGAGTGGCAAGGCCACCTTTATGTTGGTTGGTTTGGTTAGGGAAGGAATATCTACACCATAATAATTGGCCTTGATTTATTATATTATCCATTTATCAATGCGTGTGTTGCGTAGGTACATACATATATGCGTAGGGTAAGTATAAAAGCAAATTGAAGGAGGTAAATGGATAATATGAAGGAAATGGATATGAATTAAATATAAGGAGGCTTGTATAATCAAGGTGTTATTAGAAAATTCGAATTCATATTAATTTTTGTATAACTAGGTAAGGGGAGAAAATAATATCGTAGTGGGGTCTGATGTTGGGAATTAAGTTAAACCTGAGTCAAATTATAAGTAATTTGTAAGGCTTATTTTTGATTAATTTAACAGATGGTTTTTCGATTCGAAGCTTGAAAAGCATGCAAAGAGGTGTGTAGTGTAGTTCAGTTCATTTCAGTTTAAGTTTCAGCGTATATTATAATTAATTGGGGTCAGTATATACATTTTTTTGTATTTATTCAAAAACGTTTAACGATTTTTATAGCGATATGAAATAGGTTTTAAATCTAGTTCTTTGTTGAAGAAGATTTTAAGGAAATTTAGTTTCAGCACTTGTTTCCTGATAAAATCAAAAATCAAATACACATTTTCAAAAGGATTACGTTTGCGTTAATTGGAATGAAATCTTGAAAAGATGCTAGGTTGCAACCCAAATTGATAACTTCCCATTCGTGTCCGGCTGTCAATATTTCTAAAAGGTTTTCAAAATATTAATAATAACATTTTTAACTTTTAACTTTAACTATTGTAATGGGTCGGATTTGTCAAATTGAAAATTTTGACATATCTCGATGTTTCAAGGTCCCTAGAGTCGAAATGCGTGCGTGTGTACGTACGTTCGTACGTCTGTACGTCCGTACGTTCGCGACGTTTTTTTCGTCGTCCATAGCTCAAGAACCAGAAGAAATATCGACTTCAAATAAATTTTGTTATACAGATAATAAGGCGGAAAGATGCAGAAAGGGCTTGCACGAGTACGATAACTTTGGCGCCAAGATATAATAATGGTTTTTGGTAGAGGGTCTTAATACAAGCATTTTTTACTATGGGAGGGGGGGTCTATCTCCCCCCGTTTAGGCGGGAGGGGCAATTTAAAAAAGTTATTATTTAAAATGGAAAAAAATAATTAAAAAATAACGGTGATACTTACAATTAAGTTGTATACATTTTTTTAAAGCCAACATTCTGTTCTATTAGCCAGTTTTTAAATCAAGTCGAAACTATGCGTAGTTTTTGAAAAATTTAATTTTAAACTCAAAATTTGAGTAAAAAAAGTTAAAAAAAGGTTTAAAGTGTAACTTTTTCAATACTTCAAGATTATCTACCATTGTTTTTATTTCAGAATTTATTGCTTTTATTTGTTTTTGATCAAAAACTGAAAACTAGATGATTTTATGTCTTTTAGTTTTTGAGAAAACTGAAAATAAAAATTTAATTTTAAACTCAAAATTTGAGTAAAAAAAGTTAAAAAAAGGTTTAAAGTATAACTTTTTCAATACTTCAAGATAATCTACCATTGTTTTTATTTCAGAATTTATTGCTATTATTTGTTTTTGATCAAAAACTGAAAACTAGATGATTTTATTTCTTTTAGTTTTTGAGAAAATTGAAAACTACTACAACTACTATTTTAATTTAATTCTTTCTTTTTTGCTTGAGTGGTCTTATTTTGATAGTAATAATGGTATTTGCGTATGCGTAATGCGTGTTTGGGTGTATGCAACAGTAAGGTGTGCGCGAGTTTGGGTGTATGCAACAGTGGCATCTGTAAGGGGGGCATGCTGCCACCCTGCAACCCCCCTGCTTGGGCACACTATAGGATTTGGGCTGGGTGCAAGTTGGTGTGCGTGCAAGGTGGGGAGGGTGCAAGGTGCGGTGGGTGCTAGATGGGGTGCATGCAAAGTTTCTTTTGCATTTAAATAAGCTGGATTTAAGAAAAATTAATTTACCCTAGGTATATCTTATCGATTATTACTATCAAAATAAGACTACGTTAATACTTAAGCAAGGAAAAAGTAATTTAATTAAAATATTTTGTTTTGGTAATTTTCAATTTTCTCAAGAACTAGAAGACATAAAATCATCTAGCTTTCAGTTTTTGATCAAAAACAAAAAAGAACAATGAATTATAAAAAAAAAATAGTAGATAATCTGAAAGTTTTGAAAAATTACACTTTAAACCTTTTTTTTTAACTTTTTTTTGCACAAATTTTGACTTTAAAACAATTTTTTTCAAACACTATGCATAGTTTTGACTTGATTTAAAAACAAGCTAATAGACAAAAGTGTTGGCTTTAAAAAAAGGTATAATACTTATTTGTAAGTATTACCGTTATTTTTTAATTATTTTTTTCCATTTAAGGTACATATTTTTTTAAACTGCCCCTACCGCCTAAACGGGGGGAAATAACCCCCCCCCCATAGTAAAAAATGCTTTTTTTTAACTGTTCTATACAAATCCGTCATTAAACTTTGTCGCCAAAGTTATCGTACTCTCCCCAAAGGGCTCTCAAGAAAATTGCCTGGGTGGTTTTTTTACCATAGCAGTTTAAAAAAAAAGTGAAAATTTTGGTTAACCCTAAATATCTCATGAACAAATGACGCTAGAGACTTGAATTAAATTTTATATTATATATTGTAACGTGATACAAAAGAAGTATATTTTTGGAAAAAAATCCAATTAGCGTTTTTTTTTATAAATCAAAAAAACTGAAAAAAAAAATTGTCACCTCGAAAATTGTACGACTAAAATATGATTTTATCTCCGAAACAATTTTGTGCAAAGAAGAATAATGTTTTTGATATCTGGTAACATTTTAAGAAAAATCGAATTGACAGTTTTTTTACAAAAAATAAAAACCTAAAAAAAATTAATAAAAGTTGGTAAAAATTGATTTTCGACTCAAATAACTTTTCAAAACTTGGAGATATTGGCTTTAAATGACTTTAATCTTTCAAAAAATATTGTTGTCAACATTCAGTAAAATTTTTAAAAAAAATCGAATTGACAGCTTTTGTACAAAAAATTAAAAACCTAAAAAAAAATTTAACAAAAGTTGGTCAGAATTGATTTTCGACTTAAATATCTTTTCAAAAATTTTAGATAATGGCTTCTAACTAATTTTAACTAATCCTTTTGAAAATGTGTATTTGATTTTTGATTTTATCAGGAAACAAGTGCTGAAACTAAATTTCCTTAAAATCTTCTTCAACAAAGAACTAGATTTAAAACCTATTTCATATCGCTATAAAAATCGTTAAACGTTTTTGAATAAATACAGATCAAAAAATTTGTCACCTTAAAAATTTTACGACTAAAATATGATTTCATCTCCAAAACAATTTTGTTCAACGAAGAATAATGTTTTTGACATCTGATAAAATATTGAGAAAAATCTAATTGACAGTTTTTTTTATAAAAAATAAAATCCTAAAATAACATTACTCATAGTTGGTAAAAATTGATTTTCGACTCAAATATCTTTTCAAAACTTTGAGGTAATGGCTTCTAACTAATTTTAGCTTATAAGAAATATTGTTATTAACATTAAGAAAAATTTTGAGAAAAATCGAATTGACAGTTTTTTTACAAAAAATAAAAACCTAAAAAAAATAATAAAAGTTGGTAAAAATTGATTTTCGACTCAAATAACTTTTCAAAACTTGGAGATATTGGCTTTAAATTACTTTAATCTTTCAAAAAATATTGTTGTCAACATTCAGTAAAATTTTTAAAAAAAATCGAATTGACAGCTTTTGTACAAAAAATTAAAAACCTAAAAAAAAATTTAACAAAAGTTGGTAAGAATTGATTTTCGACTCAAATATCTTTTCAAAAATTTGAGATAATGGCTTCTAACTAATTTTAACTTATAAGAAATATTGTTTTCAACATTCGATAAAATTTTGTGAAAAATCGAATAGACAGTTTTTTTTACAAAAAATAAAAACCGAAAAAAAAACAATACTAAAACTTGGTAAAAATTTACTTTCGACTCAAATAGCTTTTCAAAAATTACAAATATTGGCTTCAAACTTATTTTATTTCACAGTAAATATTGTTCTCGATATTCATATATCATTCGATATAAAAATCTAACAGTCCGTTTTTTCATAAAAAAAAATCTACAAAGTATAGTACGCAAATTTGGTAAAAATTGAAACATGGAAAAAAATGTTAAAATCTCAAAAACTATTTGCGATGAATACAAAATAATACCTAAACTATACTTCCCTCAGTTTTATTGACTTTAAATTATACATAAAATATTTTAAATATTTTTACAAGAAAATTTGTAGACTATAAACTTTAAACGCTGTTAACTCCAATGTTTGAAAATGTCGCTTAAGTCCTTCATCTTTAAATAGAATCAAATGAAAGAACCATTCTCAGAAATTCCACCCCATGGCATAAAATGTGAAATAGTCTGGACTTATGAAAATATTTTCAAGTTAATCCCTTCCGACTTCATAAAATTATATTAAAAATTTTAAACCTTAAAATCAGAATTTACCAGAAAAATGCATTCAATTTTCAATAAAGTATTTGTTTATAATTATTTGAATAAGAAAATGATAATATTTGTTTAAATATCATTTTATCGCACGTACATATATTATAAATGAGAAGAATTAATTTAATTAATTAATTACAATAATCAAATATTAACAAATTTAAAAAGAATTCGCATTTAATTAACACCAAATATGGGTTTTAAAAGTTTTTGTATGTGAAGGGTTTATTTTTAATCAAAGGGATCTCTTCTGGTTAATCTTTTTTTTTTTCGTGGAAAATCTCCTTTCAAAAATACATGTGACACAACACTGCTGAAGCGCTCTCAAACAATCCCTAATCTTCTGCAAATGGCCACATTTCGGTTTCAACTAATGGTAATCTGTCAATTTAAAAAGGTCTTTATGTCTGCGTTATATTATTATAGTTGCTGGAAGTTTTTTGTCTACATGAAGGAATAAAAATATTCATTAAAAGATTATCCTGTCATCACAATGAGAATTGGTTAATAAAATTAATTATACATGAAATTGGCATAGTACAAATTTAAACAAAATAAATAAAGGAAAAGAAACAATTGGTAATTTTCGAGGAATAACAAATCTATTTTATTTAATTTAATTTAATTTTAAATCTACATTCAATTAACAGGTCAATAAAATTACAGTTTTTTTTTCTGTCTCTTTAACTGAGTTAAATTAAAATTATAAATACTTCAAACAAGAATTAAAATAAAAAAAAAAAAAAAAAAAAACAATTTAATTCATGAATGCGTCCTCGACCTCAGTACGGATAAAGTGCCGGGCGTGCTCAATTTCCGGTGAAGGCACTCATTTAATAAAAAAAATAAAATTAACAAAAAAACAAACAAACGAAACGAAAATAACTACCATTTAAAAATTATTTTTTTAGTGGGAGATTTAAACTTAAAAATATAAATTCAAAACATCAACTTATATACGTTTATATGTAGGTACATTTTTATATAAAAAGAGTGAGTCAGCCAGGATGCAGTTGAATGCAGCATATTCATGCGTAAATTGAGATAAAAATATAGGTACATTGTTGCAAGGGCGGATCCAGAATTTTAATCAGTGGAGGGGGGGTTCTGTTTTCACTTCAGTTCTCAAGAGATTCAAAGCTTTTATACTAATAGATATGAAACGTTCATTGTGTTTTTCAATTAGCCATTAGTTTAACAAAAGTGAAGATTTTGCTGTTTTTGGGACATTTATATTCTTGAAATTCGTGTTTCAATCTCAGTTCTAGAGCATCTAAAGCAAATTCACTTCAAAAGGTAGATTTCTTTAATTTTTGTTTGTGTTCAACATAAAATCAATTTTGAAATAAATAAATGCACTATTAGGTCGCTATAAGTCTTGAGCTATAGGTGCATCAACTAGCGCCTCATGACCATCCGCATCAAGGCTAAATTCGGCAACATTAGCCTGATATGCGCGCACGACCCCACAGAAGAGAAGGATGACAACACCAAAGATATGTGCTTCGAGCTCTTAGACAAAACATATGAGCAGTGTCCTAGCTATGGTATTATAAAATTGCCTGGCCGATTTTAATGCCAAGCTAGGAAGGGAAGACATCTTTGGTGGAATAATCATCAGGCTCATCGATTTTGCTACGGAGCGAAACGTCATGGTAGCCAGTAAGCGTTTTCCACACCTCAACATCCACAAAGGAACTTGGAGTTCTCCAGATCAATCTACCATCAACCAGATTGACCATATTGCGATGGATGTCCGAACTTTCCGAGGAGCTAACATCGACTCAGGCCAACGTAGCACTTCGGGTTTCCAGGCCCAAGTTAAAACAGGGAGATGCTGGGAGAAGGTACAACGTCGAATGGCTACAATCGCAAGAGATCGCCAAATCCTTCTACGACCGAGTTACAAGTAACCTCTCTCGAAGTTCTCTGCCGCCAACACAATGTATCGAAAAACAGTGGCAACATTGCCAAGATGCACTCAGAGAAGCCGCCTCTGACGTGCTGGGTTTCAAGCAATCACCAACAAGGAACCCCTGGTTTGATGAGGAATGTCGACAGGTAAATGCAGCCAAATAACAGGCACGCAAAGCGGCGCGCGCTGCATAAAAGGACGAGAGCTGCTCATGAGCTCTACGAGCAGAAGAGGTGAGATAAACACCGACTTTTTAGAAGGAAAAAGAGAGGGCATGAGAAGCGTGCGTTCGAAGATGTTGAGAGGTTTAAAAGCAGGAATGAAGTTCGAAAGTTTTATGAACAGGTGAAACGAAATTCACAGGTACATAAACCTAGAACCGAAGGCTGCAAAGACGAAAGTGGAAACATCATAGTGGAACCGCAGTCAATGCTGAGGATATGGAAGGACCACTTCTGTAGACTGTATAACGGCGACGAAGAACCGAATTCCGCTGTCAGGCAGGATAATCCATTCAACATAGACGACGAAAGCCAACAATCCCGTCCTCCCGACATAGACGAAGTAAAGATTGCCATATCTAAGCTGAAGTATAATAAAGCCGCTGGAGCGGACAGCTTGAATGCCGAGCTCTTTAAAGCAGCTGGAGATAAGTTAGTTAGGATATGCACCAACTTATCTGCAAGATATGATCGAAATAAAGCATGCCCGATAAATGGTACCTCAGTATTGTTTGCCCGATCCTGAAAAAGGAGACCCTCTAAACTGCACCAATTATAGAGGAATCAGTGTTCTTAACATCGGTTACAAAATCTTCTCTGCCGTAATATGTGAACATCTAAAGCCCATCGTCAACAACCTGATAAGTCCTTATCAGTGAAGTTTTAAACCAGGAAAGTCCACAGTCGATCAAATATTCACATTACGGCAGATCCTGGAAAAACCCAAGAACACCAAATCGACACCCACCATCTTTTCATCGATTTCAAGGCCACATATGACAGTATCTACAGGGACGAACTGTATAGAGCCATTTCTATTTTTGGCATCTCTGCCAAACTTGTCCGTTTGTGCAGGATAACCATAGAGAATTCACGCTGCTCCACATCAATATGTACAAGGTTGGAAACAACTTAAAGAACCTTTCCATGTCAAAAAAGCCTTTGGAGAAGGTGATGTACTGTCATGCGATTTTTTTAACATCGTACTTGAAAGAATAATGCAGAGCTCACACCAACACCAGAGGCACTATCTTTCAAAAGTCTGTCCAATTACTAGCATATGCTGATGACATTGACATAATCGGAAGAACTCAGCGTGATGTCAATGGAGCTTTTATGAGTATTGAGGTAGAGGCGGCAAAAATTGGTTAAACGGTTAATGAGGGCAAAACAAAGTACATGCTGTCATCAAGAAAAGACTCACAGCACCTACGTCTCGGTCAAAGCGATATCGACAGACGTAACTTTGAGGTAGTCAAGGACTTCGTCTACATAGGCTCCGCGCTCCGCTATTAACGAAGAAAACAACACCAGCGCTGAGATCAAACGAAGAATAACTCTTGCTAACCGCTGTTTCTTTGGGCTAAGAAAGCAATTGATTGGTAAAGTCCTCTCTCGAAAGACCAAAGTGTCGCTATATAAGACCCTTATCATCCCCGTCCTGCTATACGGTGCAGAAGCATGGACTATGACAAAAGCGGATGAAAGCACCTTGGGTAGTTTCGAGAGAAAAGTTCTTCGTATGATCTACGGTCCCGTATGCATAGAAGGAGAGTGGAGGAGAATATGGAACGACGAGCTGTAAAGCGACGTAGACTTAGCCAGAAGGGTACATGTTTAACGAATAAGATGGCTGGGTCACGTAGAGCGCATATAAACCAATGCTCCAGCCCGGAAAGTCTTCGAATCCACACCCACAGGACAGCGCAGTAAAGGAAGACCACGAATCAGGTGGCGCGCATAAGTGGAAAGTGACCTCACCCAACTTGGAGCGCGAAACTGGAGACATCTAGCTAGGGACCGAGCTAGATGGAGAAGTTTGTTGGGTGAGGCCCTAGTTCACACTGGACTCTAGCGCCACCTTAAGTAAGTAAGTAATTGGGTCGATAGAATTTGCTAATTTCTTCCAAAAAGTCTGTTTAAAAGTATTTTCTATATTTTAAGATTTTAAAATGTACTTGCAAAATAAGTTTTTCTCAAAAATTTAAATGTCATTTTCCTTTTTTAAAAAACCTAGATTAACTTAATTTTTTTTTCGAAAATCATTTTAATTTTAAAATTTTGTCTTAAAAATATTTTTGGTAAGCACTAAATTAAAATTTCGTTAAAACCAACAAATTTAGAGAAAGTTTTAAAAAAAAATCGAATTTTCGATTTTTAAATAAAAAATTTGTATGGGGACTGCTGTAATTTTTCGTTAAAAAACTCCTTACGCTAACCGGTTGAAAACCTTATTTTCGATCGACACAATGGTTTGGGCTTTAGGGGATAGGGCAGACAGACGGACGGAATCGAGCGACCCACTTTTTTCGAATTTTCTACCATCGTAATGTCATATGTAGTTCCTATGTATATGTCGCAAGTAGAAATCACTTCAATGTTCACTATTTATGTATGTGCGTCAAACATTCTTAAGAATCGGAGGGCACGCCGAATTAATTCTTAAGAACCTGAACATTTGCACTTTTTCTTAGAAACAAATTTTATGAAAATAATTTAAAGCATGACTAAAGTTTTTCCAAATTTTAAATTGTGTGAAAACAAACATTTTAGTTGTTTTTGACAGCAAAGAGCTTTTTGGTGAATGTCGGTTAGTTACTAACAAATCTTTAGTTGAAATCTTTACTTATAAAAGTTAACTGTATACTCTTTATAGCTCATATGACCCCCCCCACCTTGATCGTCCATTGGTCAAAAGTTGACGAATTTATGCTGTGTTTTTGGAATAGAACTGGTCCAGTCCTTAGTTAAAAGTAGTTCTTTTAGCAACAAAGTTTAAGGAAGTAAAATACAAATTTTGTTTTCATATAAACAATAAACATTAACGCAATACGATTAGTTTCAAATTGAAGGGAATTCCTACAAAAAAACAAACAAAATAACCCCCCCCCCCCCCCTGGATCCGCCAATGCATTATTGGTTCTTTTGGAAGCAAGCTCTCATAAACCAAAATATAAAAATAATATTTTAACCTATATTTGTATATTATAATGGATATTAAATTAAAAACAAACGATGGTTTCAATAAATTGTTCTGTGTTGTGCGATTCTCAATTTTGCACTGTACCTTTTAGTGCTTGGTAGTCATTTTCAGACATACTATTGTATAATTATACCTAGTATATGATATACATAAATACTGAACTGATGGCATACCATAATAGATTAAAAGGTTTTAGTGCGGCTTTTGGATTTGAAGTTTGATGGTTAAAATAAATAAATATAATAATAAATATCCCCATGCTGGAATGAATGCGATCAATAAAAAAATAAAAATTCGATGATGACAGTCTAAATGTTTCATTTTAGTGTTTTAATTTAAATTTTTGAAATTGAATTTTTTCATATGATTATGATTGTGATGTCATTTTGTATATTTTTTTTTTAATTTTCAATTTGTTATTTAAATATTTATCAATTTTACTGGCATAATGTATTTTGTGTTTTAAATATTTGTAGTCCGAATTAAAAATTATTATTATCGGGTGAATTTATATTTATTATTGATACATACATTTTTTTATTAAATTGAGCTATTTATGTAAAAATATGAAATATATAAAAGAAATTCGAACCATTTATGGAGTTTTTAATGCTCCATTTTTGGATTTATTCAAATATTGTGAACAAATAAAAGTCTTAAAATTAAGCAAAATAAATCTCGAGGGCAGCCCTAATGTTATTCCTTAATTTAATGTATTGAAGGATGTCTCAAAGTTAACAATGATTTTAATTTGACGCTATTAAAAAAATAAATAAATTGGATGGCACAACAGTCCGTTAGGAACTAGGGCCTAGTGACTTACAACTCTCAACCATTCTTGTGTGCGAGTAATGTTGTCAGGAATGGAAGGGACCTACAGTTTTCAAGCCGAATCCGAACGGCTAATTTGAGAAAGCACTTTTCATGACAAGAATTACTCTTGGTTGATTTGTCAATTCCTTGCAAGAGGCAGTACCCTTGAAAAAAAACTTTGGATGGCATAGGCAGGGATCGAACCCAAGACCTCTGGCATGACAGTCCAACGCACTTTTTTTTTTCCAATTCATTTTTATTAATTCATTCTTAAGACTATCTTAAAGCTAGACAAAAATTCATAAAACTAGCCTAATTATCCATAACTTACAACTAACTTACTGGTCCCATACGGACACTCTAAGTTAAACAATAATACTTAATGCTAATGCCTTTCGGCCCTAAGATCTATTTAACTTTAATTCATTTTATTTATTTGTGTATTCATTAGAAAATTTAGCAAAAACTAATGTCAATATCCTTTTTTATTTTTACTTAAAAACTACTTAAAATAAGGTCCTTAATATAAAACTTAAAGCTAACTAAAACTACCTATTCTACCTATAAACTACTTAAAACTAGAACAACCACAGCAGCAAATCTAACTATCTAACGTTTTTTGTTTTTCATATTTTGTCTTTTTTTTTTTTTATTTTTATTTTTTTGATTATTCCATGATTTTTTTTTTTAATTTTTTCTTTTTTTTTTGTATTTTTTTTGTATTTTTCTTTTTTTGTATTTTTTGTATTTTTTTTGTATGTTTTTTTTTTGTGCCACCATGCCTATTCTACTTAAAACTAAACCCTAAAACTATAAAACAAGTATGTAAGCCGGCCAAGGCTTAAAACCCCATCCCGACTACCCACTATCAAGTGCCGATTGAAGCCACCAAAACTGGTTCTCCTGCTTCACCCTATCAGTTCGGTCCCGTTCGGACACAGCCCTACTGAACCGAAGCAGCTCTGCTCCGCCTTGTGCCATGACGTCCCGATTGTACAGGAGTCGCCTATCCACGGTTCGTCGTCTGACGTGGTAGATTAACGGAACTGCCAATCTATCCTGTATCAGACCGCATCTATCTAAAAAGAGGAATGCCTCTGGTGGAATGAAGCCGCTCAAGCGTGCACTCTCAAAATACTCGTTGTTCGGATAGAACGCCCCGAAAATTAAATTGTTGGTCGAGGACATAGCTCTTGCAATGTGACCTCGAACGAGTTTTATCACGAAATTGTCAATTCTGTTGATTCGAGCCCCGTTGTATAGGACCTCGTTGGAATAGTAATGCACGTAAGAAGATTCGGCTGTTCGATATAAGCCGGTACAGCGTCGTAAACACTGCCGCTCGAACACCCGAAACTTCTCCATCTGGGAAGGGGCAACGTTGAACCACACAGGACAACCATAAACAATCATCGGCCGTATGAGGGCCATGTAGCAAATTACCTTCACTCTGGGGTCAAGCCGACTGCTAAAAAACAGACGTTTCGTCAGAGCGAAGGCTCCTCTGGCCCTGGTCAGAGCAGCATTTATATGTCTGTCGAAATATAAATACTGATCTAACCAGATACCGAGGTACTTCACTACACTTTTGCTCGCTAATGGCTGCCCGTGAAGATCAACGATAACCATCTTGCGCCAATTCTTGCACGTATCCCTCGTGGCCCTAGCCAACGGAGTCCGGAACAGAATTGTCTCCGACTTCTGGACATTTATTTTCAGTTTCCAGTCGTCGCAATATCGCTGAATCTTGTCGAAATCACGCTGCAAGAGAATTCTAATAACCTCAACCTTTCGGGCCGTTCTGTACGCAATAAGATCGTCGGCGTACGCAATTGCCCTTGTAAGACTACCTATCAGATCGCTGGTGTAAATGCTGAAGAGAATCGGCGAATTCACCGCTCCCTGTTGAAGACCATTTTTAATTAGGAATGTTGTGGTAGAAGTTACATTGCCACTTTTGACAACAAACTTTCTACCGTTAAGCATATCATAAAGTATATACAACAATGGCTTGCTTATGCCAAGCCTGCTCAGTTTTAGCTAAAGACCCTCTAACCATACGGTGTCAAAGGCCTTTTCCAAATCAACCAGAACTGAACCTGTGCATTGTTGTTTTGTTTTATTCCATTGGATATCAGAAACGAGTTTAGACGCAGCATGAATTGTGTCATGACCCGCCTTGAACCCGAACTGTTTATCCGGAATTATTTTGTTGTCCGCAGCCCACTTAGTCAGAGCCCTATTAATGATTTTTTCGAAAACCTTGCTGATGCTCGGAAGAAGACTTATCGACCGAAGATTTGACGGGTTGGAGTTATCCTTTCCCTTTTTCGGGAGAGGATGAACCACAGCGGTCTTCCAATGCCCTGGATAATATGCATTATTCAGTGCATTATTGAAGAGTGTGGTGTAAATGTCAATTGCCTCCATCGGTAAATGTCTTAGTACAACGTTGGATATACCATCGACACCTGCTGACTTTTTATTTTTTATTGAATTGAAGATGAGCTGAAGCTCAACCTTCGTTACTAACAAGGGACTTGGTCCCGTTTGCTCGGCGATTATGGCATTTGCCAAGGAATCGTCATTGAACCGCACGAAACCGCGGTTCTCAGATCGCCATTGTGTTATATCATTTCGAAGGTAAAAGTGATTAAGTAGGGCTCTGTTTTCCAGGTCGTGGTTGGGGCGAATGCTAGCATTCACCTTGTACACTTGCTGGAAAGTAGCTCCCACCGCCTCCACTTTTTCCTTCGGATCTTCAATTATAAAAAAGTCATCGTCAAAGATGGCTTCCTCTGGATCTATTTGCGCTGTCCTGAGTACGTTTGTGTTCTCTTCAGTTCTTTGGAGTTTCAGACACGGAAGGTCATTGTCGTTCTTTTTCCTAAATATCTTGTTGATTTTAGGGAACATACCAGGGTCACTGGAATTAACTGACCGGATCTTGCGGTCCCAGTACTTGTTAATTGATAACCTGTAGTTCTCCTTAATCAACAGATTGACATTTTTTATTGACGACTTCAGTGTCCTAACCTCCAAGTCGTGTGGGTCTGTGAGTCGTCTGTACAAGTTTTTGAGTCTTGTCAGTAAGCCACTCTTGTGCCTACGTAATGCGTCAATAGTCGCGTTTCTGTAAGCGTCCATTTGGTCCCGTTCTTTGTACTTTGGTATTGTCCGTTCCATTGTTCGTTTTATTGTTTCGTCCATATGTTGTAAATGTTGGTCAATTTCTGTATTTGTCAGGTTTCTGTTGTTTGGTGGGGCTCTGTCACTCGAACGAAGTTCTCTCGCTAAGGCGTTGGTGAAACGAGGCCAACGCATCTTACTGTAATTGTAAGAGTGCGTTGCAACGTATTCCTCCAACTCCAAGCGTTCGTTCGGAATCTGCATTACAGCAGCCAGTCCGCAGTGATCACTGTCGTACTCGACTGTCTGTAAGCAGTTTCGAGGGTGATTACCCACTTTGTCTGTAACTGTCAGTCTGGTGTCGTACAGCAAAAGATCCAGAAAGGAGCCGGTTCTTGGATACGATGGCTTTTCAGTAGCCAGCAGGTCGACGCCATATTCAACGCTGTAAAGATTCATCAAATTAAAAAGATGGTTACCTCTGGGATTACTAAGTTGATTTCCCCAATCTTCATGTTTTGCGTTCAAATCACCGGCCAAGATGAAATAGTTTTCTTCCAAGCTCAGTTTCAGTTCCCTAAAAAGAATCTCAAGTTCTGAAGCAAAGTAAGTAACCTGCGGAGCTCCAGCCGCATAAGCCGCAATCATATACATCCGCTTCCCTTGAGTGAGAGAGATGCATACAACGCAAACTTCTAGCGTCTTGAGCTTTCGCAATTCATTGTTATATATGACCTTATAATTAATGCCTTTTCGTATAAAAAGAGCGACACCGCCCCCTTGAGTGGAGTCGGGCCGGTCTCTTCTTACGATATTGTAATTTTTATGAGTCAATTTGTGTTTGTGGTTTAGCTTAGTTTCGCTAGCCATAAACACATCGGGACTGTAATCTTTCAACAATTGGAACATATTGGCTCTTCGTTCAATCCTAATCAGTGAATTTACATTCACAGCTAGGACTTTTAGGCGCGTCTCCGGCAGCGCGCCCATTATGGTCTAGATTGCGCCAGGCCAGGCAACAAAGAGTAGAGATGATCTACCCTTTTGCCTTGCTCCTTTATCTGACTTTGCAGCCCTGTTAGTTGACCTTGAATGCTCAACAACAAGGCTACAATGTCAGGCTGCACCTCTGGTGCCTTAGGCACAGGGGCCTTTGGGGCAACCGTTGGTGGAGCCTGTCTCGTTTTCCCATTCGCTGACACCATTTGGGCGTAAGAGAATTTGGGATCCACGAATTTTTGTGTTGGAGCCTGTCGAACTGTTCGACTTCCTTCGGCTTTTTGACTGGCCTGTTTTTGTTTCATTTGCTGGACCTTAGGGCAACCCCTATAGTTAGCCGGGTGCCCTTGGTTTCCACAAAGGACACACTTGAGCTGGGTCAAATCCTCAACCCGCTCATTCCCCAGCTTGCAATCTCCCTGGATGTGGGTTTCGGAGCACCTGACGCAGCGCAACTGCATATTGCAGTTGGCTCCGGCATGGCCGAACCTCTGGCACTTCGTACATTGTAAAATGTCGTCGTGCCTTTTTAATGTCTCCCAGTGTATGGCTTGATAGTCGAGGCATTTGATTTCCCTCAGACTCTCAAAACTACTTTGGGGCGATAATGTTACGAGGAACATTGGCAGCCTGTAACCCCCTCGCCTGGACTTCACCGTAGTGAAAGGCTTGACCCCGATAAAATCGAGATCATCATTGGCATTTTCACGGAGCTCAGCCAAGAGCGCCTCCGGTTCCGTGCAGGAACTTATGCCCTTCAGAAGGACCGTCTTAAATTTTTCACTTTTAGGCGTGTAGCTGAAGAACTCAGCTGTGGCCTCTTTTAATAACCCTTTTACTAACTTGTAATCGGCCAGTGAGAAACACTGGACCGAATAATTCTTTTCTTTTTCGTTTACAATTTTTATGAGAAATTTGCCCTTAGTGGCCGACTTACATACCTGTTTTATGTCGTCCAGGTCAACTCTGTGTGTCCTTATTGGTGGCACCTTCTCCTTCTTGGGCTGTGGTTGTTTCTGGTGTTGCTGCTGCTGCTGTTTTTGCTGCTGCTGTTTCTGCTGCTGCTGCTGTTTCTGCTGCTGTTGTTGCTGCTGCTGTTGTTGCTGCTGCTGTTGTTGCTGCTGCATTGCTTTAGCTGAGGTCGATGGGCCCTCAACATTTGGGACAGTCCAACGCACTAACCACCATGCTACGGGTACTACTAACTTGGTGTTATTAAGTTTGTAAAAATTAAGAACTACACATATGAGAGAAGTAGAAAAAAAAAAAAAAGTCAGGTGGTTCCAACCGTTTGTCCTCAATCCTATAGTTGGTCGATTGAGTTTAAACTTGGAAATTAAGGTTTTAAACAGATTCGCGTTAGGCTTTTTTTTTAAATAAAAGTAATAGTATTATGGCTACAGATTTTGTGGAAATTCAAACTCTGTCTAAACTTTTCTCAAAACATTTTCTCTTAACTTTGCTTCTTTCAATATAAAAAATACATTTGTGTATTGCTCCAAAGGGGAAGTTACATCCCATTGAACCAATATTCTGTTTTCAAATATTCTCAGGAACTAATAAACCCATTTAAATAATATTGTTTTTGTGTGTTTCAAAAAGTGGTGGTAAGATGCGACAAACTCTGATCGCTTCACTTTAAAATGATTACTGCTTTTAAATAACTGGTATTTTCTTATAAAGAACTTCGAAAAACTAATTTCAATAGTTGAAGCTTACGCTGATTTTTGTCGCAATATTCGAAAGCTTAAACCAATAAAGTGTGGTATTTTTAAGGTTTGTATATTAGTACCCGTAGCGTGATGGACTGTCATGCCAGATGTCATGGGTTCAAACCCTGCCTGTGTCATCTAAAGTTTATTTTTACGGGTTCTGCGTCTTGCGAGGAATTAACAAATCCACCAAGAGTAGCTCTTGTCATAAAAAGTGCTTTCTCAAATTAGCCGTTCGGATTCGGCTTAAATGTGAAGATCATCTCCATTCCTGACAACATTAGTCGCAGACATTAATGGTTGAGAGTTCTAAGTCACTAGGCCCTAGTTCCAAATGGACTGTTGCCGAACCTTATTTATTTTATATTTTTATTAAATCAATGGGTTTTTTTTTAAATCAATTGAGTTTTTCTTGAAAGATTGTCTAAATTTTTTAAGAGTTTGAGGCAATATTTTTAGTTAATATGAAATAAGTTTGTAAGTTTGAAGTCATTGTCTTTTTTTTTATTTTCAAGATATTTAAGTCGAAAATCAATTTTTATCAATTATAAGTAATTTTTTTCTAAGATTTTTATTTTTATAAAAAGAACTGTCAATTCAGTTTTTCAACAAAATTCACCAAATGTTAAAAAAATAATTCATTTTGTATATGGTTTTTTTAATTAATTGAATTTTTATGAAAACCTAAACATTATTCAAAAACAATATACTTCGAATTATTAAATTATTTGAAAGTAACATTAGGTTAAATAAAATATAACTTAATTCAAAACCATGTTATTGTCTTTCAAGAAAATTTTTTTTGGAATGAAGTCGATATTTCTAGTGGCTGCATCTTGAGGTATAAACGCTGATTTCTTATCAGCTTAAGAAATATCTTGAAGATCGAAAGCTTCTTAATGACCAACAATACGGCTTTCGTAGCTATAGGTCCATGGTTCATCTCACCGAACAGTGGAACAAATCTTTACATCGCTTTGGAGAAATTAAGAATATTGCACTTGATATTTCAAAAGCATTTGATAGGGTTTGGCATCACGCTCTCTTATCGAAAATGTGTGCTTTCGGTTTTCATAAATCCCTCCTTCATTGGATTATTAATTACCTTTCGAATCGTTCAATACAAGTAGTATTGGATGGGTTCAAGTCTGAAAACCACAAAATAAATGCTGGTATGCCCCAGGGCTCTGTTCTATCTCCAACACTCTTTCTCATTTTTATTAATGATCTCCTGTTTGCAACTTCTAAATTCTAATCCAATACATTGTTTCGCTGACGATAGTACTCTTAGCTTATCATTTTCGTTTTCAGAATCACATCCCTCTTCTTCGGATGTGGAACTGCAATGATAAAATATGGTAAGCTCATTAAATTCCGACCTAAACAGCATTGTACATGTACAATGAGGAATAAAAAAACGAGTAGAATTTAATGCTTTGAAAAACCAATGCTGTCTTGTATCGTTAAAGCGAGATATATCCGCTATATATTATCCATGAATGACACTTGCATCGAAGAGACTGAACATTTCGGTATTCTCGGTATTTACATACATTATGTAGCCAAAAATGTCGCAAGATGTTTGGGTTTTCTAATGCGATGCAAGAAGATTTTCTCCCCCTCCGATCCTGCTGTTATCTACAAAACTTATATACGTCCAAAGCTTGAGTATAACTCCCATATCTGGGCTGGTGCTCCTGTAACTTACTTAAGCCTCTTGGACAGTATTGAATGTAGAGCATTGCGATTGATTGGTGATGATAATACCATCAAAAGATTATTTACGTCGCTCGAACATCCTGGAAAAGTTTCTTGTCTTTTCCTCTTTTACCGTTATTTCAAGGATTTATGCTCTAGAGAACTAGCCAGCTGCATTTCTCCCCTTAAACAGTTCAACCGTAATACTCACGCTTCTAGGAATGCTCATCAATATACTCTCGAGCCAAACTTCGGTCGTACTGTCAAGTACAGAGATTTGTTCTTTAGCCGTACTACGTGAATGTGGAATGCCTTAACACACTCTGCCTTTCCCAGCCATTGCAATATTTAGGAATTCAAAACCAATGTGCAACGACACCTCCTTTCAAGCCCTCTGCGCTTATTATAAAAAAAAAACACATACATATTTTTTTTCTAAAATTGATTGAGATTCTTGTCACCTTATCGAGAAGAAGCAACATTTTCAATTCGACGAATCTGAACAAAATAATGGAAAACTGATAGTGTGCTCCATTTAATGTATATTTCAGTAACAAAAACAAAAATTTTCGAAAACACCACCTAAACCATCTGTGGTTCTTAACCAAAAAGTATGAACAATTTGTTTACCTTTAAATGGTTAATTTTCTGAAAATTTTCCCTTCGAAAAAGACGTGTATGTGGCTTCTTTGTTTTCAATCATAAATTCCAAAAAAAGTTAGTGTGTTAACAAGAAGATTTGAACTGAAATACGGCACCACTTTATATAACCAACTTGTCTGTTACACCCGGCTACGATGCCAATATTTTAACTCGTTCACGAGACGAACAAAATAGGGTTGTAGGTATAAGTTTAGGTTAGGTAGTAGCTATAGCTTAGCCATAACCATATTAGAAGTTATATAACTTTCTTTTATGTATGGAACATTTTTGCTTCCAAGAACAGAAAAAAAGGACTCAAAGAAAAATAAAGTTTCTTTTCGTTATAACCAACCCTCTTTTTGCATGAGAACAATATTATTATGATATAATGATGGTCGCCTACGTACATCATACATATGCACATATGGCTTTTCCTAACTGTGTTAATATGTATGTTTTATTTGATAAACAACAATTTTCTATTGTTGTTATTTTGTTATATAAACTATCCTGAGTGGGCGTATCGTCCTTATAACAGATGTATGGTTGGTCTTGGTATTGTTTTGGCATATAAGTTTTCTATAAAGTTATAAAACACTCATAAAATAATCTATTATATTTTATATATATTCATACATATACATAATATGTTGTTCATAAAATCAATATATCCTTTACTTATTTTGCTTATATTGTTTTTTTACAAGAATATGAAAAACATAATTTGCAGTCAATAAATGAAAGTGATTTTATTTCATGACATATTTACTACATACATAGTAAGCCCTTAAGGGACTTTCAATATCATATCATATCATAATATTTTTTGTCCCTATCAAAGTACATGAGGGACGGTTGCTTAGCTCTATATATAGACATGCATATTGTATAATATTCTTTTGACATAAATGTCTTATATGGTGCAAAACAATTTGTAAGTTCTGCTTCCTTCAAGGACCATTTTGCGCCTTGATATTATGTGAAAAAGAAAAAAAAAAAACAAAAACGAATCTGTCAAGTATAATATTATATTGAATGCTTTTTAAGTAGCTCGGATTGTTGTTGTTGCCTATAAATCAAAAGCATTTTAACGCCATAACAATATGTTGAGGTAAATCAATTTGAGAACAAAAATAACATTATATTCGTATCTCACTTCAGTTGTTATGTTATATCGTCGGTGAAACCAGAAAAGTGTGTAACTCCAAATTTTCTGAAAATGAGATTTGAATGACATCTGTTAGTCAAACCTGATATCTACCGTTACTTAAATTGGGAATCCCATTAAAGTTCATACTTTTTATTCTATTGGCAAATTTGAAAATGGTGTAACTCCATGCTCACTTAATTTTGTGAGAAAACCGTGTATCTCCCCATTATGCGGTAGTAAAAGTGTGAGTGACATCAGGCAAATCGTGCCAATAACTTCAAAGCTATGACGTTTTAATGCTCTCCTGTAAAATTTGCTAATATGGAGTTACACACTTTTCTGGTTTCACCGACGATATAACGAATATACATTTCAATATTGTCTTTAAATCAAAAAATTGTGTTTTATGAAAATGAATGTTGCTTTGTTTAGCGTGTTGTTCTGTTTTTGTTGATATTAAAAGTTTAAAGTAACTTTCGAGTGTTTATTTGTGTAAATTTTAAAAAAGGTATTTGTATTTCATTCGAGATCAAATCAACTGAAACCATAAAAATTAAAGCAAAACAAAGCATAACTCATAACTTAAAAGTTTTGCACACGTTGTGCTATCAAATAAAACTTTTAAATCTTAGTTTGAAAACTTCAACTAAGTTAAGAAATAATTTAGTGGCTTTTGAATATGCAAATTACAATTTAATACTTCGCATAAGCATGCATGATACAAATTTAAATTCTACTTAATTTTTTGCATTTGTGTGATTATTTTAGATATTTCAATGTTTTTGAAATAAATTTATATTGAATACCGAGGTTGAGAACTAAATAAAAATATATTAGAACATTGAAAATTCAAAAAAGATGGATTCTTGTGTTCAATAACTTTTTAGAAAAAAATTAGGCTAAAGAAATATTCAGTCGAGACAAAATATAAAGGGTGATTTTTTAGCTATTATCTTTTTGGCAACACTGGTTTAAACAGCTGACGCACGTTTCGTGTTTTGTTTCACTGCCAAACATATTCAGTTTGGTCTATAATTTAACCATGAATCGTCGTACAAACGAACAACGCTTGTAAATTATTGAATTTTATTTTTCAACAAGACGGTGCCACATGCAAAACAGCACGCGCAACAATGGACTTATTGGGAGGCGAGTTCGGTGAACATTTTATTTCACGTTCGGGACCGGTCAATTGGCCGCCTAGATCGTGTGATTATTCGTGAGATACCGGCCGAAATTTTGGAAAGAGTATGCCAAAATTGGACTAAGCGGATTTACCATTTGAGGCGCAGTCAAAGTCAACATTTGCATTTGGATTTTTTTTTTTTTTTTTTATATAATTAGCGAACACTAAAAGGGTTTTGTATATGCCAAAGACACAGTGTAAGCATTAGGGAAAGAGGGAAGGGTTGGATAGGAGGTGTCGGTGTACATTGATTTTAAATTTCTGAACATTGCAATGACAGGGAAAGATAGAGCGTGGCAAGGCGTTCCACATTCGCGTAGTACGGCTAAAAAAAGAATCTCTGAACTTCATAGTACGGCCGAAGTTGAGCTCAAGAGTAAACTGATGGGCATTCCTAGAAGCGCGGGTATTACGGTTAAATTGTTTAAGGCGAGGAATGGAACTGGCTATTTCAATAGAGCATAGTCCGTTAAAATAACGCTAAAAAAGGGTGAGGCAAGAAACCTTGCGTCGATATTCGAGTGACGTAAACGGCGTAAACGAGTTGATGATGTTAATGTCACCAATCATTTTAAAAGCTCTTTTTTGAATACTGTCCAAGAGGTTTAAATAAGTTACTGGAGCACCAGCCCAGAGATGAGAGTTATATTCAAGTTTCGGACGTACGAGTATATAGGTTTTGCAGATTGTAGCCAGATCAGATGGAGAGACAAATTTCTTGCAACGTCTCAAAAAACTTAGACATCTTGCGGCATTTTTGGCAACATCGCGTATGTGATCGCTCCACAAAAGGTGGTTGCTGATGCACATTCCGAGGATGTCGAGATTTTCCGTTTCGTTGATGCAAGTGCCACTCAAAGAGGGTATATCTCGCTTTAACGATACAAGACAGCATTGGGTTTTCGAAGCATTAAATTCCACACGGTTTTTTATTCCCCATTGTACTATGCTGTGTAGGTCGGAATTTAATGAGCTAATCATATTTTGCCGTTGCAGTTCCACATCCGAAGAGGAGGGTTGTGAGTCTGGAAACGAATATGAAAAGCTAAGAGTACTATCGTCAGCGAAACAATGTATTGGATTAGAAGTGGCAGACAGGAGATCATTTATAAAAATGAGGTAAAAATGAGGAAGAGGGTCGGAGACAAAACGGAGCCCTGGGGCACACCAGCATTTATTTTATGAGTTTCAAACTTGAATCCGTCCAAAGCAACTTGTATTAAACGGTTCGAAAGAAAATTTCTAATCCAACGAAGAAGAGATTCGTCGATACCGAAAGCACACATTTTCGAAAAGAGAGCAAGATGCCAGACTTTATCAAATGCCTTTGAAATATCAAGTGCAATAATCTTACTTTCTTTCTTTCAAAACGATGTAAAGATTTGTTCCACTGTTCGGTGAGATGAACCATGAGATCACCAGTGAACCTATTGCTACGAAAGCCGTATTGCCGGTCATTAAGAAGGTTCCGTTCCTCAAGATATTTCTTAAGTTGATAGTTAATCAGCGTTTCCATTACCTTAGAAAGAAGGGACGTTAGTGTTATCGGTCGGTAATTTATGGGTGAAGAAGATTCGCCTTTTTTTGGGATTGGCTGAACAAATGCAGTTTTCCAACTACTCGGAACGAGCCCAGAAGAATAGGATTGATGGAAAAGCTTACGCAGTGGTTTTTCTAGCGTGGAAGAACACCTATTCAGAATAATAGCGGGGATACCATCTGGGCCAGCGGATTTATGAATGTTGAGATCTTTAAGAACTCTCGCCACAGTTCGAGTACGAAAAAAGATTGGTCCCATAGAATCATTTACGCGTTCAAGAACTGGGGGAGTCATGACACTATCTGGTAAGGTGCAAATAAGTTGGTTATATCAATGGAGTTAACTAAAGGAGTGTCATTGACAACAAGCGTAGGAACCGAGGAAGAGGAAGAATTCCTCATGTATTTTACAAATGACCAAAAATTCTTACTGCCTTTGGGATATTGCAGTATTTTTCGCCGTAATTTTTGGTCATGTAAAAATTCGGTCCTTCGAATATAGGCGTTGCAGGCCTTCCTGACTTGCTTAAACTTTTTCCGGTTTTCCTCAGTTAAATTATACGGATCGTACTATCGATTCAAATAAAGATTTCATGCATTTTTCTGAATTTTATGTGTTTTTTTTTTTTAACTTTCCTGTACAAACATATTTTTACTTTTATGTGGTAATTGCTTAAAATGGGTTGACATTTCTCAACCCTAAAAACATTCTCCATCCAAAAATGTAATCTTTATAACTTTTTTGACTAAATGGACTATAGCCCAATTTATCGACCTATTTCCTCCAAATTGCTAGAATTATTTTCAATAAAACCTATAGTTTTGGAGTAATTCACATAAAGAGTGCACTTGATCCCCTTTCACCTCTGCCTACAACTTTATTCTCTGGTCCAAAATCGTATAAATAAAGCTCTTCGCCAAAATATGTTTTATCGAAATTTTCCTAGACTACTATTAAGAAATCCTTTTATGATGTGTATAAGCCTTTGATGATGTAAATCAGATTTAAAAAATAATTTGTGGCACCCAGGGCGTATACGTGTTTTTATAATTTCATTGATATTTGGTTAAACGTTTTTCCAATTTGTTGTGAAGGATTCTTAGTATTTCAATACACATATGAAAGATCACGATAGCACCTGTATGAGGAATTTGTTTGCTATTTTTGTGCATACAATTTAGTGTAAATTTTATAGAACGAATGCAGGAGTATTCTGAAATGACTTTTGCAGAAGCTGTATGGATGAGGAAACATTTCTTCACCTTCTCTGTACATGCCGTGCTCTAGCTCAAAAACACAAGAATTACCTAGGTGAATTCTTCTAAATGTAACGACCTAAACGATCTAAATCATATTAGCATAATCAGCCTCTCACGTTTCGTAAGGGTCTCAAACTGATTTCATTGAGCTTAGAAGAAAGCCTTAAGATTCATGTGGTATCACAATAGGCCATTAAACTGGCCTAAGTGTGTCCTACTCCATCACGGACAGCCACTTTAAACCTAACCTAACCTATAGTACGAGTAATGTTCAATAAGACAATACCATTTCGTTACAATTTTCTACAAAATATTTTGTGTACTAGTTTCTGGTAGTTTTGATAAGAAAAATATATTCAGAATTATACCTCTTTTTATTTCTGAAATTTATGATTCAATTTTTTAATTTTTTTCATACATTTTTTTACACTCTCAATTTTGATGAAAGTGTTATTTTCCTGGAAAATATTGTTTTTGGATGTGTATTTTTAAACTCGTCCAGGTTTTGAATTTATAGCAAAATTATTAAAAATTTTTATATTTTTTTTAAAACCCTTCAACTCATTTAGAAATGTTTATACTTTTGTTTTAAGAAAACTTAATTTTATATTTAACGTTTTGACATAATTTTTATATCTTTAAGAAAATTTAAGAACTGTAATTGATTCAAAATAGTAATTTTAAGTTTCGGAACATTTTTTTGAATAGGTTCAAAACTAGTACAAATCTATTAGTTTTCTTAATGAGATTTTATTTTTAATCAATTTAAGGCAAATTCCATATCAATAAAAAAATCTAAAGCAGTAAAATTTATATTTTCTTGAAAAATATCCTGCATTTAAAAAAAAAAAATTCTCAAAACAATTTCGGAGAACTATATAATAGGATCTTTTCTTAACCTCTACGTTTATTTTCTTTTTATTTGATTTTATGACCATTTCTCTTGACACTGGAAGAGTTTTACAAATAATGTACAAAACCTATAGTTCCCAATACACCATAATCAGAGTCAATTGCAACACACAAAATCGATTTATCCAAATAAAATCTTATTTATAGAAACATTAAAGATATACTCGTACACCTTTGTGCACAATGATGATGTCCTGATGGAAAACAACCAAAAACGAACAAACTCTTGATTTCATCCATTCAACTTTATGTTCCAAAAAAAACTATACAAAAATTCTCGTACTCTCGAACAAGATTGAAGCCAAATCAAAACATCAATAGATGTGTGTCTCAAGTATGATGATGTGGTACTGCTATGCTATACTATACAGTCCTTGCTATATAGATGTACATATAAAGGTTTAAGTTGTTATCCATATACCCAGTTTTAGTTCTCCCTTACCTACATACATACATACATACATATGTATAGGTAATACAATAAAGAGAAAATTCGTTTTGGATTGTAAGTTTGACAGAATTTCAAATTTTGTTTTATTTTTATTTTTGGATATCACACAAAAGGTTTTACTTTTTATTTTTCTTCCTCAGCTTTCTATTGTTAAACGAATTCAAAGAAAAGTCAAATCTATTGGGATAGGGACCATTACACTACTTGAAAGCAAAGAAAATATACATATGTAGATATGTACATATATGCATGTGTATGTTTTTTTTAAGGAGTATGTGTGTGTGTGTTTATTTTCAGGATTTCAGAAAGTTCTGTCAAGAGTTTCTTTTGTAAAATTTGTGTACATTCTTACATTTTATGTACATTTTGAAAATAAAAGGTTAGAAGTTGTATTTTTTGAGTTCAAGAACATCATATTTGTATATTTGTGCCAGAAGCATAAAAAGGTAGGTACTCGTAGTATGCAAAAGCTTTATTTTTCGTCCGAGTGAACTTGAATATAATTTCCAAACTGCAAGAGAGTATGAACATGAACATAGAACCGAAAAATGAAAACTTCCACAAAACTTAAAGGCTGTATACTTGGGTACTTTAATATTATGTTCTATTCTTGCAATTTTAGACCTGTCAAATATTTCTGTTTTATATTATATATATATAAATATATATAAAACTGAAATCAACCAAAAGAGGAAATCTTTGTTACGGTTTGGCTTCGAAACTTCTTATCCAATTGTCATGCAGTTTTTTTTTTAATGAAAGAGGATAACACGTAGCAGGTTTAAGGCATAAATAAAGTCCGATAATGTTAGTCAATAATTAGTTATCTATATATAGATACAAGAGCGTCCATTTTATAGTATCTCGAAACAAAGCTCACTAGATCAAGTGCTTAAAGAAACGACGTTTATTGTGTTGGACGAATCGACTATGGTAAATAAAGGTGGGCCTGAAGCTCTGGATCGTACACTTAGAGATTTAAGAGCTGATGAAGGTCCGATGGGAGGTGTTGTGATACTGTTCGCTGGTGATTTTCGGCAAATATTGCCAGTTGTGCTAAGAGGTACAAAAAGTGATGAAATAAATGCTTGCCTAAAATCGTCGTTTCTGTGGGCTTCTGTCAAACTTTTAAGAATAACCACAAATATGCGCGTACATTTTTGGGTGGTGATAATAATGCAGCACAATTTTCAAGAACTCTTTTGGAAGTATGAAATTGAAATATTTTAAATAATGATGGTGAAGCACTAACAGAACCAACATTTGCAACTAGCGTCACTGGACAAGACTAATTAATAGCTAATGTTTACCCGCAAGTCGCCCAAATTTCAGAAAAAACGGATGATTGGTTATGCGAATGAGCTATTTTAGCACCTAAAAACTATTCTGTTACAAGTATAAATAATAAAATTCTTTCAATGTTTCAGGCCAATCAACAAACTTATCTTTTTATTGATAATCTGACTGATCAAGATAATGCTATTGATATTCCAATTAAATTTTTTAATTCTTTGAATACATCAGGACCTCCTCCGCATAAACGGGGCTTGAAAATTGGGGCTCCAATATTTCTTATGATTAATTAAAATGCACCGAAATTATGCTATGGTACTAGATTATGGGTAGTAACTATGCAGAGGAACGTGATTGAAGCTAAAATTCTTTCCGGCTCAGCCCAAGGTCAAGTTGTTTTCATTCCCAGTATACCGATGATTACTAATGAATACCCCTTCGAATTTAAACGAGTACAATTTCCTACAAAGCTTTGTTTTGCTATGTCTATCAATAAGGCACAGGGACAGACACTGAAGGTTGCAGGCCTTGACATCACAAATCCCTGTTTTACCCACGGACAATTTTATGTTGCTTGCTCCGGTGTCAGCTCGGCAACAAATCTATATATGATATGTATATAAATTAATAGATAAAAAAGGTACAATATAAGAAAGTAGTAGTTTTTTCATCCTCATTTTTTGTTTATATAAAATAGTTGAATACCTCCCGTATGAAGCCGGGTAAACCAGCTAGTTATTTTATATTTTCGACAAAAGCCTTTAAGATTTAGAGTTCAGAGCTCGTTTTTGTGTTTTATTTCTTTTAATATTTTGTTTATATTTTTTGTCCCTTATTTCACATTTTTCTTCAGTTTATTAATTTTTATTTTATTTCACTTAATTGTGTTTTATTAACTTAACATAAGAAGTTATTGTAATCGGTCCGATTTGTCGAATTGACAGAGTCTAAATAAAAGATAATTTTATGTAACGAGAAATAAAGTTTTTGACATCTGGTAAAATTTTGAAAAAAATCGAATTGGCAGTTTTCTTATAAAAAATAAAAACATAAAAAAGACATTAGTAAAAGTTGGTAAAAATTAATTTTCGACTCAAATATCTTTTCAAAATTTTGAGATTATGGCTTTAAACTAAATTTATTTTATAACAAATATTGTTTTTATTCAGTAAAATTTTGATAAAAATCGAAATGACAGTTTTTTTTACAAAAAATAAAAACATACAAAAAAACAATACTAAAACTTAGTAAAAATTTACTTTCGACTCAAATATCTTTTCAACAATTAAAAATATTGGTTTCAAACTAATTTTTTCTCACAAAATATATTGTGTTCAGTAAATTTTTCATAAAACAATAAAATCTACAAAAAATAGTGCGCAAATTTGATAAAAATTGATGTTCGGTTCTCGATATCTCGTGAACAATAGAAGATATTGACTTCAAATTAGTTTCATTCATCCAATTTTACTTTAAAGAAATGCTTCTAAAATTGTTAAAAATTGATTTTCGACTAAAAATAATGTTTAAAAAAAAAAGATTTTAAGACAAACTATTTCAGCATATGAAAAACATTGTTGTTAATTTTTAAACATTTTAGAATATTTCAACTGATAACTTTATTTAGTCCTTAAGGACATTAAGGTTTTATTTATTGACTTTCTTATATTCTGTTATTTTTTTGTCATTTTATTTTGTTTTTGATTTTGTTTGTATTTTATTGCACCAACTTCCAATTTTAAATTTGAAGTCAAAAGTGGTGTCAGACAGGGATGCATACTGTCACCAGTTTTTTTTTGCTGCGGACAGGAAGGTGGGAAAAGATGGACTCTGACAGCATAACTGAAACACCTAGACTACGCAGACAATGTTTGCTGGCTATTTAATAGGATAATCGATCTCCACAAGTGGAGAGACAAGCAGAAATCTTGGTTTTAAAAATAAACACGGGAAAAACTCAGATGTTTAGCCTCAGAACCTCCTACTCATTTTCTGTAATAAAAATTGCTCAACAGTAGAAAGAGTAGAGAACTTATAGTATCTTGGAAGAATTGTCCATAATAAAGGCGTAACCAAACAAAATATCGCTAGCCGTATCGAGAAATCTAAGAATTCGTTCGGGATATTGTACAATGTTTAGAAGAACAACTCTCGGCGTGAAGACAAAAGTACAACTGTTTTCTTAAAACATCGAATCAGTACTTGAAGCAACGATTACCAGGAAATAAGTATATAAGTATAAGTATAAGTATATATAAGAAAACGGGTGAGGAAACCTTTGACAATATTATACGAAGGTGCAAATGACAGTTGATGGGACCAAGAAACAAGTGTAGGAGAACAGTCACATACACCACATACGAAACATTTTGTAAATTAGTGAAGTGAAGTGATATTACCTCCACAAAAATGTTTGACAGTGAAAAATAAGGTTTTTAACATTCTGTATAGTTTTTGAAATATTCGAATTGACAGTTTTCTTACATTTTTGTAATAAACTACTAAAAATTAGTACAAATTGATTTTTTGTTCCAAGACATTGAATTGAAATTTATTTTAATATCTTATACAAAATATTATTGTTAACTTTTGGTAAAAAAAGTTTAAATGGAAGTTTTTTATCAAAAAATTAAATTTTAGCAAACATACCACATTTAATTGTTTTAAGGTCACATTGTATTTCAGTTTAATTTGAATATCTTTTATTTTATTTCAGGTTCCTTTGGTTCTTTTTCTTTAATCTCTTATATGTATATAATTTTATGATACAAATAATTTATCAAGGTCATTTATTTTCTCTTTTTATTTTATATTCATAAAAATAGGCTTTAAAGATTAAAGAACAAATGTAATTTTTATTTTTGTTCTTTTTTTTTTCTTTTATTTTAAATTTTATTTTACGCTTATTATTATTTCCGACAGAATCAATTTATTTTTCCAATTCAAAAGTAACCTTCATAAATTATGCCTCATGGCCTAAATCCAATGGTAAAATAAAGCTCCACGTAACAACTTTCAGCCCATAAAAACGTAGGTGAAAAGTCAGTAAAAAAAAAAAATCCAATAACAAAAACTCTTCGCATCCCAAAAAATAAATCCCTAAAAAATCGACCCACAGTAGAATGTTTTGGTGAATCGGCTAGGACGAATACAAATCGATGTCATGAGTTGAATAGATATCTGATATAATATTCCAGAATATCGATTTTCTATTCATCTATACAAAAATTATAATAAGGCAAAACATGGACAAAAACAAAAATGTCGATAAAAAAAAGGATAATGTCATACAACAGCAGCGACAAAATTTCACTCAAAATGACGACAGTGATGATTTCCATGTTGCCAATGTGTTATTAACAGAGCATCTACATTCTACACCATAGGTACAAAGTACCTATCCATTGAATTCGGCATCAAGGCGAAAATGACAAAAACCAGAGCAGGAAAAGTCGAAAGGGAACCACTCGCCCAGCCCATCAGGACTCCTCCGTCTCTCGACTAAGTCTCAGTTCCGTTCTGTAGTCTCGTTCTAGTCATCATCATCTATACATCATTGATGATGCATAGTATGAGTGAGTGATGGCAATGGCAATGATGAGGACGAGGACTAGGACTAGGATGACTATGACTATGACTATAAGAAGAGTTTTAGGGTTGGGTTGGGTTTGGTTTTGGGTTCGAGGACATCAAGCAGCAGGCGCTGCTGGATGGTACTGCTTCTTCTGTTCTGCTGCTGGAAAAAGCTGAAGTTGATTCTGAAGCTAGAGATTCTGATGACGATGATGGTGACGGTGATTTCTGCTGATGATGTGATGAGGAGAATGAGATGATGATTTGAAGGACTTAATGGGATTTTTTCTCATTTCGTGAGGGATTGTGGTTCAATCGCACGCCAATCCGGATGAAGTGACAGCCATCAATTGGCTTTTCTATGAAACTCTAATCATTGAAGGTTTTTCATCTTGGTTTTAATGATTTTCCAATGGGAGTTATTATTTACTCGGTAAAATATTTCGTTGCTTTTGTTGCTGTTGTTTTGTTTTGTCAATCAGAAACTTTCATTCATTGTGTTCCATGCGATAATAGGTTATAGCTTTTATATAATATATTTTATGGAGGGACCCTATAAGAGGAACCGGAAGGGTGTTGATGTCATTGTTGTGGTTAATCAGTTTATTTTCATTTATTTCCCAGGATAGATTGACAAATGGATACACGACCGTACATAATACTCTTCTCACAATGATCAAGAATTATAGTTAGATGTCCTTCGACAAGGACATTATTATGTACCTATATAAATAGTATGAGATGCGGATGTGGCCTTTTTATGGAGCTCAAATAAATTACTACGGCATCAGAGATGAGACAGCAACATTCACATGAACATGCGAAATAACTGTACACAGCGCATATACATATGTATGTATGTATATGTACAAATATATTGGCTGCTGGCTGATGTTGGCTCATAGATCAAGTGCACAAGTTGTGGTTCAGCATCTGACTAAATGGTATATACCTCTATAGGAAGAAGGATATGACATGGAGTGAACATTTTATGGTCGGAAATTTCCTGTCATGTCAGCGTCATGTTGCTTTCGATTTTTCCTTTTTTTTTGTTCATTTGGATCGGAAAACCTTGACAAATTCTCAATTATGACTTTGTAATGTCAGCATTCAGCCAGAGATATATTTTTTTTCGATAAGAACAATAAAATTGTTTGAATAAAAGTCAGTGCAATAAAAATAAAATGAAGAATGAATTTAGCATACAAAACGCTTATTAATATTTATTGTTTCATTTGATTGGATTGCTTTAAATGAAGATAAATATCTAAAAGGAAATTAAGAAGTGTAAGGAGCTCCCATTTGGATTAAGGATTAGCATATGTGATGTGAGTAACTACAAGTTAGTTAGATTATAAAAAAAAAAACTTCATCGCGAAATTGACGACTTTTTCATGTTTTTATGTAAATCAGTTTATATCAAACTTTTGAATATCATCAGATTAACCTTGTTGATATTTTATGTACATTGTTTTTATGGATTTTAATCTAAATTTAATTATATTATATAAGTTTGTGTATTGATTTTGTTTTATAAAAGCTTTTAAAAAATATTTTTTAGGAGATATAAATTAATTCAAAGGAAAAACTTCATAAAGTACAAAGTTTTCGTCACTTTCAAATTTAAAAAAAAATGGTGGGTAAATGTTTTGGTAACTCGTGTTATATCCGGTTCTTCTCAAATTGTAATATGGTGGTATATGTTTAATCAAGATTGACATTGAGTTTTTTCCTAGAAATCCAATTCACTCGTAATTTTAGGTAATTAAGATTGACATCAATTTTATTTTTCGTAAAACCAAAAATTCACTCAAGCTGTAATTTTATATAATTATTGGAACCAAACAATATGGTTTAATGAGCTTCAACGTGCATACTTCAATATTTCCCAAGAGAAGTACAGAAATTCAAAATTTAAATGGAATTGTTAGCCAAGTTTTTAAGTGTTCAATGAAGCAAAGTTTTAAAATTCGAATTTTTGTCTATAGCTATGGATAAACATATTACTTAAAAATGATAATAATCAATAGAAAAATCGGAAATTAATTTTTAGGATGTGGTAGGACGAAATGTTTTGAAATAAATTAACCAAACAAAAAATATATAAAAGCATTTCTTAAAAAGTTTCATAAAGGAAATTAAACTTAAAATAATGAAAGGAGATTGATTAATATTTTTTCCAAGAAATTGCAGATGGTATTGGTTCAATTTCCGGTAAGGGTTTGGGTATTGCTTTAAATTATGTATGTTCCATTAATAGATCTTATCAATGATATACAAATATATGATTTTTGGTTATTTAAATATTGAACTCTTTCTAAGTAAAGTATATAATAAAATACCAAATAAAGAATTCTGACAGTGGTTAAAAATGGATTTTTGGTAAATTTAAAAATAAGTTTAATTTAAGTAGTTTTTCTTTTTCAAATATTTCCAAACTAAATTCATCTTCTGTGCTTACAAATATATCAACAAAATTCTAAAAAAAGCGATATTGCTGAATTTTTCGGAAAACCTCATACAAACATAATTTTTGTTCTAACTTTTACGAAAATATCACAAAACCAGCTTTTTAACTATTTGAAATTATAATAATAATAAAATTAAATTAAGTTGATTTTTTTTAATCTGACTTCAAATTGTACACAAAGTAATTGTCTTATTTGAAATAGAAAAGAGAAACAAATTAAAACCGAATTATTGAACTTACTAAACATTTGTTTGTTTGAAAGAATTGAAGATTACAATTTTGAATCTTTAAAATACTTCTGGAACAGCTTTTTAAAAAAATATAAATATATTTTTGGGAACAGTTTAAATTGTTCTTAAAGATGTATGAGCTTTTAATCTTGACATCCAGATATTTCTAAAAAATCACTAACAAAATGTTGATATAAAATAATTGTTCTTAAAATTTCTGATTTATAGGCAAAATTTACAAACTTTCTTCTGATCTCTACTTTCATAGGTTCGCACAATCGTTTTTTCACCTTTTAATGGTTTGAATTTTATTACATTTTGCTAAGACTGTATTTTTCCTAGATTGAAAAATTTATTGGTAATATTTCTGAGATGGTATTTCTAAATTCAGATTCTTTTAGTTTTTGTTAATGGATTTTTTTGCTCCCTGAAATTGCGTCAGATTTTTTTTGGAAAAAGTCAGAATATTCTTCAAATAAAATTCAGTTTTTTTTTTTAACAGAAATTTAATTTCACTTCAGCATGTAAAGCTTTTCAAACAATTTTTTAATACATTTAAATTCAATGTTGTTAAATGCCGAAGAATCCCAGCACACAACTTTTGCACCTTTTCCAAATTCTCTTTTCATATTTTTCTTTATTAACTTCCCATAGGAAGTTATTGTAATCGGTCCGATTTGTCGAATTGAAAATTTTGATATTTCTGGACGTTCGGTTCTCAAGGTCCCTAGAGTCTAAATAAAAGATTTTCAGAGAGATGTCTGTGCGTGCGTGCGTGTGTACGTACGTTCGTACGTCCGGTCCGTACGTCAGTACGTTCGCGAAGTTTTTTTCGTCGATCGCTCAAGAACCAGTAGAGATATCGACTTCAAATAAATTGAGTTATACAGATAATAATGCAGAACGATGCAGAAAGGACTCTCAAAAAAATTGAGTGGGTGCTTTTTTACCATAGCAATTTAAAAAAAGGTGAAACATTTGGTTAACCCAAAATATCTCACGACCTTGAATTAAATTTAAAATCATATAATGTAACGTAATACCAAACAATTCTATTTGTGGAAAAAATCCAATTAACAGTTATTTTTATAAATCAAAAAAACTGAAAAAAAAAATATTTCTCACCCCGAATATTTTACGAACAAAAAATGATTTAATCTCCAGAATAATTTTGTGCAACGAAAAATAACGTTTTTGACATTTGGTACAATTTTAAGAAAAATCGCATCGACACTTTTTTTTTATAAAAAAATAAAATCCTAAAAAAAACATTACTAAAAGTTGGTAAAAATTGATTTTCGACTCAAATATCTTTTTAAAAATTTGAGATTATGGCTTTAAACTAATTTTATCTTATACAAAATATTGTTTTCAAAATTCAGTTAAATTTTGAGAAAAATCAAATTGACAGTTTTCTTCCAATAAATAAGAACCTTAACAAAGCATTACTAAAAGTTGGTAAAAATTGAGGCAAGTAATTTTCGACTCAAATTTTTTTTCAAAAATTTGAGATTATGTCTTCAAACTAATGTTATTTTATAAGAAATATTGTTTTCAACATTCTGCAAAATTTTGGGAAATGTTGGATTGACAGTTTTTTTACAAAAAATAAAAACCTGATAAAAAACAATACTAAAATTTGGGTAAAAATTAACTTTCGACTCAAATATATTTTCAAAATTTTAAAATGTTTGCTTCGTATTATTTTTATCTCATAGAAAATATTGTTTTCGACATTCATTAAATTTTTTATAAAAATCCAACAGTCAGTTTTTTGATAAAAATTCAAATCTACAAAAAATTTAAAGCAAAATTGGTAAAAATTGATGTTTTGGTTTTCGATATATTGTGAATAATAGAAGGCATTGACTTCAGATTAATTTCATTCATCCAACTTTTTATAAATGCTACTTTATTTTGAAATGGCTCTAATCGCTGTTTACGGTAACGTTGTTAAATGGTATTTAGACAGATTGATTTATATATCTATATTATGTATAGGATATTTCTATTAAGAGGTTTTATTTTGAATAGCGCACTATTTGGCCAGCTGTTACTTTTGAAGCTGTCATCTTTTGATATTAAAAAAAAACGAAAACAATGGTTTTCGACTAAAAAGCTTGTTACCAAAAATAAATTTTGAAATCAAACTACTTCGTCATTTTTGCAAAATATTATTGGTAATTTAATTTTTTTTAAAAGTGATTCAACTGACAACTTTTTTAATAAAACACGAAAACCTACAAATCTTTTAAGCAAGACAAATCGACAAACGGGATGGGAAGTTATCAGTGTGGGTCTCATCCCAGTCTCTCTTTTATTATTTGATTTCTGCCTATAAAAAATTCCAACGTTTCTGGCAAAACATAATATCAACTCCTACTCTAATTTGAAATATATTTTTTTTATAAATTTTTTAAATTCGGAAGTTTTTTAAAACTATTTTAATTTCTCTACCAACTTTAATTTAAGAACACTGTGTTCTTTTGAAAACACAGTCCATATTTAGTTTCAATAATTGAATGTTTTCAAAAATATTTTTCCCATCATAAAATCGATTTTGATAAAATCTTGGATATAATATATTTGAAATTTCCTAAACAACGTAAGTATTTCTAATTTTTTACATAGAAGGGTTTATGTTCAAAAACCAAGTGAAATATATAATTTAGTCTGAAAATAAATTTACTAAATACAAATTTTTGCATTAATTGCAGTAGGTATAATGTGCAAGTTATCCAAACATGCATATGCGTTTAAAGCACTTATTTATATGTGGCTGCTATTATTTTAAGCCCTTGCAGATCTTAAGTTAATATAATAGCTTTTGTTGTTACTTCATTTCTAAAAGTAAACATAATAATTTTCCCATTTTCTCTCCTTTTCTGCAACACATTCTGTAATATCTGTCAACATTTAAACTCGAACTAAATCTTCTTCACTCTTTATTTTAACATAATGTTCATTCTTTAAAAACCATTAAAAAACACTCACTTTGTGTACCTATCTGTATATAAAGGCTTCTATTTTCTATATAGAAAGAAAATATATATATGTACCTATAATAACACTTTAAATATTTTTGTGGACATTAAAGTGATTTAAAGCAACAATCACTTGACTTACTTTTGTACTGAGTTTGTGTGTTTGTCTAACAACTCATTTCCCATTTGGTAATTGATCACTATACTACACCCCCCCAAAAAACACACAAACTCAAAACTCAAATCCAAACCAAAACCCCAACCAAACACCCTTTGAGCTAAAAAGGACTTGTCATTCAAATTCATCTAAATAAGCATCTGTTCTCTCCTAAGACAATGAATATAGAAATGGGCTTTGCCTTCGTGTTTCGTATCCTTACTCAGAAGCGCACAACCACAAGACCGCACCATCACATCATCCCGAACCAGATCCAGAATCACATAGGACTGCGTTGGTTGTGTCCTTGTCATCATCATCCCCGCGCTATATTTTTTGTAAGCGCCTTCAACTTCTACTGTCATCATTCCGGTATCATCTCTGTGTCTGTGTCTCTGTTCCATTTGCCTGCGAGCATTTGAAAATGTTTAGGAAGTCAACGAGAACACTCTGGGAGTGTGTATTGTTTATAAGGGAATTTCCATACACAACACTTTAAGACTTAAATGGGCGAAAAAGAGTAAAGCAGCAGCGCCAGCCAGCGAGCTGATGAGCAGGAGCACACAAAAAACATCCACATTGGGATCAGATCAACAAATGCGAGCTGACATTAATTTTCCTTTCCTATTTTCCTCCCTTCGAAATCTCTTCCAACCCTTAGCTCCAAGTAGATGAGACGGAGACGAGGCATTATATGTATGTAAGACCAACAAAAAAGAAGCTTTAAAATTACTCAGATTCAGACAACAATCCAAGCGAACCTTTTTGTTTTGTTTATCCCTACACAGTCGCTTAACCATCTAATTCGCACGATATCACATTTAGTGTAAGAACATAGAGAGGAGGGGCTGGTTTTAGAATTGGGGTTGGTATTGTTGGGGATGACACAATTTTTTATTTTTCAGAACATTGTCTTCGTACAAGAAACAAGAGTGAAAACATTTTAAGAAGCCAACTCAACCAAAAAAAAAAAAAAAGGACTCGTCGTCGTCCTTGTTGTCTTTTATGATGCATATATGTTGTGCAGAAAGTTTTGCTGTCATCACATGCTCGAGTTTGAGAATATGTGTAGATAGTTTTTTGTATCCTTTTCGTCCTAAATGATATTGCTCCGCTATGCGTGAACAAGTCAACATTTTTGTCATCAAATAACGTAGAAAATATTTACAACGCCTCTGAACAACCAAACTAAACTAACATAAAAAACATACATCCCTAGGGTTTTGAACTTGTTTTTTTGTGCCACCTCATGTCCTATTCAACTACATTCAAGTAGAACCCTATAGTTTTTGCATAAAGTGTGATTCTGTTGGAAAACTAGGAGGCCCTCAACAAAAATGTTGTTTTTCTCTTTTACAAAATACTCGTACTTATGCACCAAAACTCGTAAAACAAAAATAGAAATACAAAAAAAAAACAAAACAAAAACAAAAAAATGAAACAAGCAGAAAACAAAATTGTTACATTTTCTGCTCGATATAGTTTTGATACTTTTTACATATGGATATATATATACATACATAGAAAAACAGGAACCAGGACCCTCCTACATTTAGCATATAGTGAAATTTTAATGGAATAAGCAAAACTATTTTTTTTTTCGTATAGTCGTATGTATATGTATTCAAAACTCAAGGTGTTTCCAGTTGAGTGTAAATAGAAAATAAAGTTGTGAAATGAAAAATGTCAAAAAGCCACCCTTTTTTTATCCCTTCTGACTAAACTATTTTTTGAGCAAATATTTTGAACTTTCTCGTATGTTTACATAGGTTATAGATGGTTAAAATAATATACTGTATCTTGGGAAAATATTATAGATGTTTGTTTTGGAGTTTGACTTTCAATTTATTTTTCGTTATGTTATTGTTTTATGATTTAGGGGAGTTTTTTCTGGAAACAAAAAATTTAAAGGATATCAAAGTTGTTTCAGTTGCTTGAAGAAGATTTTTATTAATCCAATAATTTTACTTCTGAGAATTTAAAAAAAAACAATTTCCGATTCTGTTTGATTCGTACATGTTTCTGGCTGGGATGCAACCCACACAAATAACTTTAAACCTTCATCTGATATTTAGAGTTTAAAAAGACGTTTAAGACAAAAAACATATGATATCTGTGGTGTTATTTAAGGCCTTGTTTTATAGATTTGTTTTCTAAAAAATATTGTGGTTGAATTTATATAGAAATACTAGCTGACCCGACAAACGTTGCTTTGTCATATAAATAATTTCTAGAGAATATTTTGATAGAAATAAATAACTTATTGTAAGTGTGTAAGGATGTGGTATATAAGTGGGAATGGTATGTAAACGGTGACAAAATAACAAATCACCAAACAATTTTTTTAATTTATTAAAATTAATTCTTTAAAATTATATACATACAGTGGTCGGCATAACTATTTTGACAGATGTACATCTCTCGCTCTTGTGATAATAATTTATAACGGTTAAAGTTTGAAGAGAGCAAATCGATAACAAGTTAATAAGTATGTTATAATAGATCACGTGATGGTCAAACTCAGTCATTTGGATGGTGGTCTGCTGCGAGGCTGCTCTTTTTGTATTTAAAGTGCTATTTTCTGAGTGACAAAACTATTTGGACGGATGTTCTTCTGTATGCTTGGCAAGTTAAAATAATTTTTTTTTACAAATTTTAAGCATATATCAAAGAGTTTAATTCATTAAGGCTCCGATTTGTGCAAAAATGGTTAAAACGGCAGAACTAAGTATTGAGGTTAGAGCATCTATTGTCGCAAGATTTAATTCCGGCCGGCGCAGCGTGTCTATTAAACAAATAAACAGAGAACTGAATTTATTAAGACAAACCGTACATTACCAAATAAACAAACATAAAAGAACGAATTCTGTACAAAATCTACCACGGAAGGGTAGAAAACGAAAAACTACTCTAAAAGGAGACAGGCACATTTTGAGAGAATTCACCAAAAATCCTGCATTAATCCCTAAAAGCTTGGAGCTTGAAATGAAATCCCTCCAAAAAAGTTCCGTTAGTGAAAGAAAAATTCGCAGACGTCTCAAAGAATATAATTTTGGGACGTACATATACCGTAAGAAAGATACCATTTATAACTCCTAAGAACAAATTAAAAAGATTGAAATTCGCAAGGGAATATGTAAATAAGCCTCTTAGCTTCTGGAACAGAGTTTTATGGACTGATGAAAGTTCCTTTGAGTTTCATGGATCACCTAAAAAGAAATCTGATCGAATGCGGAAAGAAATACATAAAAAGATTGCTCCAGTCTTGCAGACCATGTCCCATGGTGGTGGATCAGTAATGTTTTGGGGATGCATTTCTGCAAGCGGTCATTGGGACCTAGTCCTAATCGATGGCTCCATGAACTAAAGCAAATATTTAGATGTGTTAAATGAGAACGCATTTCCATCTGGCGATAGACTCATTGGAAACTCTTTCATGCCCGTTGCCACAAAAGCAAAATGATCACCAAGTTTCTGAATGACATTGGGTTGGAAACCCTCAACTGGCCACCCCAAAGCCCTGACTTAAATGTCATAGAAAATGTATGGGCTTATATAAAAGGAAAGAGGAATTCATCATTGAGTCGCAGGAGGGATGAGATCATTTTTGAGGTGAAAACTCTTTGGAAAGAAATACCTCAAGAAATGTTCCAGAAACTTGTAGAAACAGTTCCAAGCGGACTTCAAAAAGTCATAGATGCTAAAGAAGGCTACAGTTTCTACTAATTTATCAATAATTTAGTTTTAAGTTCTACAAATTGTGTTTTTTTTAAGTTAAAATAAAACTGTCAAAAAATTATGCCAAAACAAAAAGAGATTTTTATTTTTATTCACTAATTAATCTAATTATAATAAAATAACTGTGCCATCAAATTATCCATTTTTTTCCTAAGATTCAATTCCTATTTCAGTTTTGCCAAAAAAATCTTTTAAATATCAAAATAACAAGATATTCACTCTGACAAAATAGCTATGCCGACCACTGTACATATCGCTAATTATGACAATACTACAAAAAAAAAACAATATCAATCCCTCAATGCAACAAAATTACCGGAGATCCAACCTTCAGCTGTAAATTATGCGGTGGTATGCCTGCTAAATCCAATGAGTCCAAAAACTCAGTTGGATAATTTGCAGCTTCGGTAGCATCACACAAATCTGTATCAATAGATTTGTATGACACCAATTTTCCTGGTAACAAATGTTGTATCTTGAGATTTAATTCGTTGACATCCACATTTTTTGCTGCTTAAATTGCTCTTTCTTCCTGCCACTCATGATTTGTATATTGTCTGTGTATATCGGGAAATATCTGATCAATGAGAGCATCTTGTGAATCAATAATCGTGCAGAAATCGACGACGACGTATTTCATCCATCCAGTTTCATCTGTAGTAACTTTTCCGTCGCCTATATATTGTTTGTGTGCCATAGTGCATTCATCCCAGATGATAATTTTACACTATTTCAGCACTGTGGCCATGGATGATTGTTTTTTTTTATATTGCACACCGCGTCTGGGTTATTTTGAATATTTAGTGGCAGTTTTAATAATGAATGAGCTGTTTTGCTTTCATACAATAAAATTGCCGCAATGCCAGAAGATGCATCAATCACTGCGATACTATTATTTGTTCGTATTTTAGCAAGAATAACCGATATAAGGAATGTTTTGCCAGTTCCACCTGGTGCATCAAAAAAAAGAATCCAGCTGTTCCTGCCGAAACTGCGAGCATGATTTGATCATAAATGGTTCTTTGTTCTTCATTCATTAGTGGGACATTGCAAGCAACAATTGCTGCCATTTCTACAGTATTGTATTGTAGTTCACGATTCAATTCAGTGGCTATTAAATCAGATGCATTTCGATTTGGTGAACGCATACCGAAATGACTGAGTGGTAAGTTGGCAATGATAACGCAAAGATCCTCAATAGCAATCAATGCTTAATTGTACATAGCATCACTAAATCTATCGTAATATCGTTGCACCGTGTACGATGTTGATGCAATTAAACGATAGCACTAAGGAATGTAAGAAATAGATAAAAACCTATTCTCAGAACTACCGAATGTACGAGTATATGCAAAATTTCATTGAAATTGGTTAAGACGTTTCGGAGGAGTATGGCAACTAAAACTGTGACAGAAGAATTTTATATAATAGATTATAAAATTTTTACAAACAAACTTTTTGTATAAAATATGCAAATATGGAAATTAACACTTTGTTATATTTGTAAGATTTTGCATTCGTAAAAAATTTCAAACTTGAGATTTTTATCAGAAGAGGTTCCAGTGATTCCGTCAACAGGCTAAGCCATTGCTTCGATTGAATTCAAACTTGGACATTAGGGTCTTAAGCTCTTAAGTTGATTCTCCTAAGGTGTTTTTTTTAAGACCAGAATTAACATCGTGTTTTGGTCATAAATTGAAAATTAGAATTTTCTCAAAAACGGTCCAATAGATTTCTATGAAATTTGCTCCAAATTATTATTAAAAAACAGTACTGCTAAAAAACGTCTGGTAACACTTTTTAATATTTATTTCCCTGAATAAATTTCAAGACGCTATAATCTTCCCGATACACATAAAAGGATCCTTGTTGGATGCAGCAAACTATCGTGGAATTTCTTTTCTTAATAATTTGACTTATAAGATGTTGCAGAAGTGATTCACAACGTGGATTGCAGCTCAGAACCTGTTAAAAGATACTCAAACGGGCTTTAGATCAGGGTACTCTACAATAGATAACATTTTCATTGTCAGGAGGCTAGCTGACAGCTTTAATAAACATCGAAGATGATTGTATACATTCTTTATTGACTTCAAAGCAGCATTGGACTCAATCAACCGAGGTGCTTTATCCTACAAGCTATATGGTCTGGGCTTGTCTCTGAAGTTCGGACGCTGTATAGAGGAACACAGGCTGCAGTGTGGAACGGAGCTGAGCTTTCTGATTGATTCACAACTACCTCAAAAGTAGGACAAGGGTGCACTGCACATTGAGTCCCATCTTGTTTTCGCTCTTCATAGATGACCTAATAGATTGCCTTCCAGGTGGTGTTGATTTAGCAGGATTTCGTATTAAGGCATTAATGTTTAATGATAATATAGTCATTTTCGCGTATTCTCCAGAACCATTAAAACTTATGATAAATAGAGTATACCACTATGGCCTATGGAACCTTACAGTCAATACTCAAAAATCTAAGGTGATGATATTTAAGAAGGGTGGTGAACGAAATGCATCGAATGAAAAATGGAATTTCAACGGAGAAGATATAGAATGACGTGTTAACGAATGCAAATACCTAAGAGTAACTTCTTCAAGAAACCTGAATTTGGAGAAACATTTTAGCGGGAAATTCCAAAAGAAATTTAATATTTGATGGAAAAGATGCTTTATGAACGAAACCACAGTAGTAAACATAACGAAAACACAGTAGTAAATATAAGGTATTTGAAGCAGTAGCAGAAAGTGTCCTTTTGTATGGCTCGAAAGTATGGGAATGTAAAATGTTTCACACTGTGAAAAACTCTTAACACATTATGTGAAGAAAATATTTCGTCTGCCAAAAAATAGGCCAAATTACTTGATTATGCTGGAAACCGTACTATCAGCACTATTCATAAAGACCCTGATGATGAAGGCGGATTATCTCCTGCACGTTTTCAGTATGGCCGAATACCGACTTGTTAAAAAACTAGTAATAAAAGCTGTAGAAGACCAATATCTCAGGTACAGTGAGTGATCGAGCCCCGCAGGAAGATGCAATTTAAATTTCAATTTAAATGCGGAAGATGTATCGCACAGTAAAAGGTTATTTCAGCGTTAGATGAAAAGTGTAGAGCAGAATATGCAGCTTAAGCAGTTGGCTCCTTGTTCACAACAACTTACAATAAGCTTAACCGTAATCTCGTAGAAAGGAACTACTTCTATGATGCAAATAATGTAAACGTCATTGCTACAATGGTCAAGTTAAGAAGCGAACTACTCAACCTGAACTTTATACCGCACAGACCCGATTTACCACTGGAGTGTACTAATTGCAATTAAGCAGAAAGAGAAAGGGAAGGAAACTAGAAGAAATAGTAATTTGTTTATTTTGTCTCTGTTTTTAAATTGTTTTTTTTTTTTTTTTTTTTTTTTTTTTTTTTTTTTTTTTGTAATTTACAGTCATTTAATTAACTTCCCATGCGAAATTATTGTAATGGGTTCGATTTGTCAAATTGAAAAATTTGACATTTCTCGACGTTTCAAGATCCCTAGAGTTGAAATAAAAGATTTTTAGAAAGATGTCTGTGCGTGCGTGTGTACGTACGTACATTGAATGTTGAAACATTCTGAAAAATGTTGAGAAAAATCGAATTGACAGTTTTTTTACAAAAAATAAAAACCTAAAAAAAAATAATACTAAAACTTGGTAAAAATTTACTTTCGACTCAAATAGTTTTTCAAAAATTATAAATATTGGCTTCAAACTTTTTTTATTTCACAGAAAATATTGTTTTCGATACTCAGTAATTTTTTTTGTAAAAATCCAACAGTCCGTTTTTTCATAAAAAAATAAAATCTACAAAAAATAGTACGCAAATTTGGTAAAAATTGATACATATAGACAAACTTTTAAGCAAGACAAATCGACAGACAGGATGGGAAGTTATCAGTGTGGGTTGCATCCCAGCTTCTTTTTTATTTAAGTTGTCAATCTTGCAGACGGCAAATGCCAAGCTATTATGATTTTTGTGATATAAACATATATTTATGTAATAATTTTAAGTCAATAAAAATCAATTATCTATCTATCTTATTAAAAAACAGAAAGCTTTTCTTTTAAATTGATTTCTTAAAAACTATTTTAAACAAAATTCAAATTGATAATCATAAAATAATTGCATTCCATGTTTCTAACTCTCTATAGAAATTATAAAAAAAAATAAGTCTAACAATTTTTGAATCAAAAATAATGAAATTTTATTAATTTAAATGATTAAATTTTATGTTGTACGCGTATTTTGAAATTGATTTAATAATTCCACTTACAGCAAAGGCAAGTAACTGCATAGTTATGAGAGTATAGATGGTTTTATTATTTTAATAAAATTTTAAATTCTGTGTCGTCTGAAATTTGATTTTCATTAAAGAATAATAAAAACCTTACATAAATAATTATATTTTCAAAATTGAACGTCCAATTTCATCCATAGCCAAAAAAGGGGTTAAATATTTTGAATTTAATGAGCCCCCTAACTGATTTTCTCTTTAATAGAATAATATTATTGGTAATGTCTGTTTTAGAAAATACCCAACCTATATACCTTCATTACTCGTCTATACCGCATGGCCAGTCCTTAGGTCAATGATGCTTTACGTATACCTGCCGTTAGCAAATACCTATACCTACACCTACTATCAGCCATCAAAATAATGCAAAAAGTTATCATAGTTTGTTCACGCTAAAAAAGCGTACTTATATGTTCAATTTAACCTTTCGGTATTTAAAATTTTAATTAAAATGGAATTTGAAGCTATAGTAGGCTTTGTGGTAGGTATTGTATACTATACAAGTTGTATAGTTTGTATAAAGAGAGAGGGGGTGGGAGGTTGTTTAGAAAGACAGGTGAATAGATTGGTAATAGAGGGAAAAATAAAACCCTAATTCATTTTCATAGAGAGAATATTCAAAGGTTTTGTGATAATGAAATAGGTCACTCGTTATGGAGGTATTGAAAATCTATTGAATGCTTTGGTTTGACACTTTATACCTTTATGCAGGTATTCTTGTTGATAAGGTTCTAATATTCCATTCCAAAGCATGGGCAAAACACTTTTAACCGCACATCATCAATATTATAACATTTCGATTATAATTAAAAATTTAAAATTGCTTTATTTACACAGCAGGTGGTGATTTTAGAAAATAAGCAGACTTATTATAATGCAGGCAATTTAAAGCGTTGCAACATTTATGACAGTTCGGTGGTAATGTTTTGAAGCAATTTAAAATGTTAATTTTTTTTTGACATCTAATGATGGAAACTAAGGGGGAGTGGATTAAAATTCTGATTCTGTACCTTGAAAGAAGTTAAATTTTTAACTCATAAACAAGATAGTTTGACTTTATTTTCATGCACTTTACAACTAAAATGAGAATTTTTCAAATTTACTATTCAAAATTGTTAGCACTAACCCAAGTAACAAAGATCTAACCCCAGTTTTTAAAATTGCTCCCAAGCCAAATTCAGCTGGGGCTTGATATTCTCTAAAAATCATAATTCAATTTTCAATTTCCTTTCTATAATTATTTCTGAACAAAAGGTTAGTATTTTTCATATTTAGCGCACACAAAATGGTGTTTTGGCTACCCTTAACATGTTAGAATCTTAAACGCAGTGTGAGTGTTAGGTTAATAGGAGAGGAATTATTAAGAGATACTGATGCACATTAGTCTTAAAATATTGAATATTTAAATGGGATTGAATAACAGAGTTGGATAAAGCACATTCTTGATGTGCGACTGAAAAAAGAATCTCTAGAATTGACTTTCTCTGAAATTGACTCAAAGGGCAAACTGATTGACGTTATTATGGAAGTGCAAGTATAGTGACTGAATTGTTTGATAGGGAAGGTGAGGGATTGCGATTGGCTATTTCAACAGAACACTGTTTAAGTTTTGGACAAATTATTTTATATTTTTAAATTATAACGGTTTTATTCTGTGTGTTCTCGAGTTTTCAAAAACAGATTTTTCATTTACAAACAAAATTTTAAGCGTTCATGTATTTTTTATTAAAAAATAGAGTTTGACATTAAAATTGTTAAGTTTTTGTGGTGGGATTTCATACAATTTTACTTGGTCATATCTTAAAAACAAATATCATCGCTATTGTAACAATAAATAAATTAATTAATTTGTAATTAATATGAATTGAAAAAGTTTAAAGAAAAATAAATAAATTAGGTGGCGCAACAGTCCGTAGAGAACCAGGGCCTAGTTACTTACAACTCTCAACCATTGCTATGTGCGAGTAATGTTGTCAGAGATGGAAGGGACCCACAGTTTATATGCCGAATCCGAACGCCTAATTTGAGAAAGTACTTTTCATGACAAGAATTACTCTTGAAGGATTTGTCAATTCCTCGCAGAGGCAGTACCCGTGAAAAAAGTTAGGTGGCACAGGCAGGGATTGAACCCAAGACCCCTTACATGATGTACTTGCAGTTTTGTTTTATTGTTGCAATAATAAACGGACAAATTTCATCACCATCAGTTCTTGGTAGTTTAAACTTTAGTTTTAGTCATTCAAGTATAAGACTCCAGAAACCATTGAATACTAATTTTAGCAGATCAAACTATGGTGTACATAGCCCCTTAAATCAATTAATTGACATCTATAATAAATTTTACTCTTGTATTAATTCACCAAATGATATAAAAAGTATAAATTGCAAATTAATTTTTTTCAACAGTCTAGTTTAAGTTTTTAGATTTTAAGTTTTAAGAATTGTTAACGTTAGTATTTAACGAATTATAAATAAACAATGACAGTCCAACGCACTAACCATCACGCTACGGGTACGTTTTTAGAAAAAAATAATTAATATTCTTATTTTAAAAACAAAAATCTTAAAAAAACAAATGCAACTAAAAACTTATGTCAACTCATTTTCCACCCGAATATCTGTAGAACATTAAAAACACATTGATTTAAAACTTATTTAATGGAATAACTAAAATTCTGTTATTTTTATTGAATAAATTATTAAAAACTTAATTAATTTTCAAAATAGTCGAACGGTTTTTTTTTTTAATTCTTATTTAGTTGTTTGTACATAATTTTTAAGAAATATTTTCTGTATGCAGTTACGTTTTTCATTCGAATTTTGTTAAAAAATATTGAGCCGTTTTTGAGATATTAAATTTTTAAAATACAAAAATTTATATTTTGTTAAAAAATCAAAAAATATAAACATTTTTGAACATCAAATATTATTTTAACAATATTATAAGAACAAATACATACATATTTTTATATTGAAAGAAGCCAAGCCAAAAAAAAAACAAATTTAAGAAAATTTCATAAAAATATCGAGCCCTTCCCGCCATTTTATCGTAAGCAACATTTTCAATAAAAAAGACAACTTAATTATTAAAATTTGCTAATAACATAATAATTGAAGAATAGCCTTCAAGGCTCTATGTGTAACTTACGTCTTAACTTAAGCATAATTAATTATTTCTAATACTGACTATAGGTACAAGTTGTTTCAAAGATCAGCTGTAAGCTTTTGATTTGTCGTTTACGATAAAACTTATTTTGGCGCTTACTATAAATTGGCGGGAAGGGCTCGATACATATATTGGGCCATTTTAGGCAAAAAATTCGAATATTGGTATTTTTGGTCTTACAAAATTGAAAAAAAACGCGAATCTTTATTTCCAAGTTTGATGTCACCTTTGATTAAAATTTTGAGTTCGAAATTTGTACAAATGCAATTCTTGACTGATATTATGTAGTTTCTATAAGTAACAAGTAAAAATATGATACATTTGGTTGACTCCAAAATCTCACTAAACAGTAATCCTATGGACTTCAGATACATTTTATATAACATATTGAAACGTCATAATTTGTTGGTAACCAATAGTATTTTAAAAAATCAAAATAATTCAATTAAATGCTATGAAGAATAAATAAGGAGCAATAAATGCTAACAAATTTGTAAAAATTAATGTTTGGCTCGAATATCTTGAGAAAAAATAAGGATATTGACTTAAAGCTTATTATATTAAAATCCAAATGACAATACATTATTTTTTCAAACAACAATTATACCAAAAATACACTAAATTGATTTGACTTCTCAAGTATTTAGACAAAAAACAGATCTTACTTTATTTATCGATTGAATGATTTTTAAAGTCCTTCTAATGATAATTCGGATTGGTGCATGAAAATAATAATTTTTGAAGGTCACCAAATGAAATTCGTTAGTTAGTTGGTTCGCATCCCAGCTTTTATTCTAAAAACTTCCAAATTTCATAGAAATGTTTTGGAAATTTTGAATAGCACTTTGAAAAATTAATAAGTCACTTTTTTAAATATTTTTTCTTAGAAAAGTCCTTAAAAACACAAGCTATTCTTACTTTGAGGACATATTCGTGAAGTCGTTTTGTGTATTTTAGTATTTCAATTGTAAAAATAAAGTTATATTTTAAATTGCTCTACATTTGAGTATGATGACTACAATGATGGACACTTCATTGTCATTTATCATTTGATTTTTAATTCGATCAATATTCTGTAAATCACAAAACAAGATAAAATAAATTTAAGTTTGATGAATGAATTTTATAGCCTACATTTACAATACAAAAAGGAAAAAAA
>OV049925.1:122421871-122463046 GCA_920104205.1 Eupeodes latifasciatus | reverse complement strand
AATACTACAAAAAAGCAATATCAATCCCTCAATGCAACAAAGTGTACGATATTTTTTGTGATCTCATCTTTCGACAATACAAACAAACTGGATGGTTTGCCCACTTGAGAGCACGCCACGTATAATATTGTCCGTGTGAAAAACATGAAGTGCTCAAATCTTAGCCGCAGACATACATCTTTTGGCCTTGAAACTTATTTATAGTCATTGCAAATGCCAATCTAATTGGAAATTAAAGGCGTTTGAATTGAATTGGCACATTTGTGGGAATAATAGCGATTCGCGGTAATAATATATTTTCACCTCGGAATTTGCTATTCAGAATAATGGCTTCGATAATATTTGTCATTAATTTTTAACTTCCCATAGGATGTTATTGTAATGAGTCCGATTTGTAAAATTGAAAATTTTGACATTTCTCGCCGTTTCAAGGCCCCTAGAGTCGAAATAAAAGATTTTTAGAAAGATGTCTGTGCGTGCGAGTGTACGTACGTTCGTACGTTCGTACGTTCGTATGTCCGTATGTCCATATGTCCGTACGTTCGCGACGTTTTTTCGTCGTCCATAGCTCAAGAACCAGAAGAGATATCGACTTCAAATGAATTTTGTTATACAGATAATAAGGCAGAAAGATGCAGAAAGGGCTCTAAAGAAAATTGCGTGCGTGGTTTTTTTACAATAGCAGTTTAAAAAAAGGTGAAAATTTTGGTTAACGACGCTAGAGACTTGAATTACAACAACTATACTATACTTTATTTTTTTTCATAGATAAGGCTTTACAAAAATTTGCGTAGTACGCAGCTTGCACAGAGATTTGATATTTGAAATATATCTTACAACTGAAAAATGTTATGAAAGTTAATAAATACATTTGAATTAAGAAAAAATACATTTGAAGGAAAACTATGATGAAAAAACCTTCATTCGATATATTTTATAAAAAAAAAAAAAATGACTAGATTAAACTTACAAACTAAAGGAACTGCCAAGTTGGTATATAGGTATTTTATAATTGAATAATACAATAATAATATTTAGAAAAAATGGCCAAACAAGAACAAGTTAACTTGTTATTATAATTGATATTAATTTAACAAATAACTAAATAAATAAATAAATAAGTAAATAAATAAATATATAAATAAATAAATAAATAAATAAATAAGTAAATAAATAAATAAATAAATAAATAAATAAATAAATAAATAAATAAATAAATAAATAAATAAATAAATAAATAAATAAATAAATAAATAAATAAATAAATAAATACATAAATAAATAAACAAATAAAAGAATAAGTACATAGATAAATAAATAAACAAATAAATAATTATAGTTTCGATTTTACAAACATTGATATTACTGACTTACTAAATTTTGTATTAACATATTATTTGAGTCACTACATCTTCGATAAAATCTTTGGTTGAGAGTTTCAATTTTTCTTGCAACTAGATGAACTCCAGTTTGATGGTGTAAAAGTTGGGTGGAATAATGCCAAGGTAAATTTGCCATCATTTTTAATGTTTTGTTCTGAGAAACTTGTAATTATTTTAAGTGTGTTTTTGCACAAGTTCCCCATACTGGGCATGCATAAACAATAATAGCTTGGAAAATTATTTTACAGATAATAATCTTATTGAACTTACTCAGGGGTGATTTTCTACATATAAGTGGGTATAGCATTTTAGTGGCAATACTTATTTTGCTAAGGGTATTTGTAATATGGTCCCGAAAAGTTAATGTCTTGTCTAAATATACACCAAGATATTTGACAGAATCAACCCACGGGATATCACAGTTATTAATCTTTAGCTGATTAAGTGAATTAAATTTTATATTATATATTGTAACGTTATACAAAACAAGTATATTTTTGGAAAAAATCCAATTAACGGCTTTTTTTATAAATCAAAAAAACTGAAAAAAAAATTTGTCACCTTGAAAATTGTACGACTAAAATATGATTTCATCTCCAAAACAATTTTGTGCAACGAAGAATAATATTTTTGACATCTGATAAAATTTTGAGACAAATCTAATTGACAGTTTTTTTTATAAAAAATAAAAACCTAAAAAAAAACATTACTCAAAGTTGGTAAAAATTGATTTTCGACTCAAATATCTTTTCAAAACTTTGAAATATTGGCTTTTAACTACTTTTATCTTTCAAAAAATATTGTTGACAACATTCAGTAAAATTTTGAGAAAAATCGAATAGACAGTTTGTTTTTACACAAAATAAAAACCAAAACAAAAAAATAATAAAAGTTGGTAAAAATTGATTTTGACTCAAATATCAAAGTTTCAAAATATTGAGATATTGGCTTTAAACTACTTTTATCTTTCAAAAAGTAATGTTGTCAACATTCAGTAAAATTTTGAAAAAAAATCGAATAGACAGTTTTTTTACAAAAAAAAAAAAAAAAACAAAAAAAAAATTTTTGGGGTTAGATCTTTGTTACTTGGGTTAGTGCTAACAATTTTGAATAGTAAATTTGAAAATTCCCATTTTAATTGTAAAGTACATGGAAATAAAGCCAAACTATCTTGTTTATGAGTTAAAAATTTAACATCTTTCAAGTTACAGAATCAGAATTTTAACCCACTCCCCCTTAGTTTCCATTATTAGATGTCAAAAAAATTTAACATTTTAAATTGCTTCAAAACATTCCCACCGAACTGTCATAAATGTTGCAACGCTTCAAATTGCCTGCATTATAATAAGTCTGCTTATTTTCTAAAATCACCACCTGCTGTGTAAATAAAGCAATTTTAAATTTTTAATTATAATTGAGATGTTATAATATTGATGATGTGCGGTTAAAAGTGTTTTGCCCATGCTTTGGAATGGAATATTAGAACCTTATCAACAAGAATACCTGCATAAAGGTATAAAGTGTCAAACCAAAGCATTCAATAGATTTTCAATACCTCCATAACGAGTGACCTACTTCATTATCACAAAACCTTTGAATATTCTCTCTATGAAAATGAATTAGGGTTTTATTTTTCCCTCTATTACCAATCTATTCACCTGTCTTTCTAAAACAACCTCCTCCTCTCTCTCTTTATACAAACTATATAACTTGTATAATATACAATACCTACCACAAAGCCTACTATAGCTTCAAATTCCATTTTAATTAAAATTTTAAATACCGAAAGGTTAAAATGAACATAGATATAAATACGCTTTTTTAGCGTGAACAAACTATGATAACTTTTTGCATTATTTTGATGGCTGATAGTAGGTGTAGGTATAGGTATTTGCTAACGGCAGGTATAAGTAAAGCATCATTGACCTAAGGACTGGCCATGCGGTATAGACGAGTAATGAAGGTATAGGTTGGATATTTTCTAAAACAGACATTACCAATAATATTATTCTATTAGAGAGAAAATCAGTTAGGGGGCTCATTAAATTCAAAATATTTAACACCTTTTTTGGCTATGGATGAAATTGGACATTCAATTTTGAAAATATAATTATTTATGTAAGGTTTTTATTATTCTTTAATGAAAATCAAATTTCAGACCACACAGAATTTAAAATTTTATTAAAATAATAAAACCATCTATACTCTCATTAATATGCAGTTACTTGCCTTTGCTGTAAGTGGAATTATTAAATTAATTTCAAGAAATCAGAAAAAAAACTCTTTATTTTATTTTTAAAAAATAATTTAATTCAGAGAAACGATAGTTTGTTTCAAAAATGTTATCAATGGCTTTCGTAGGTTAGCTTTGCTAGAAAAATAAAATGCTCGACTAGTTCGTACGAACTTGCTCTCGTTTCCAAAAAGTCTGTTTAACTCCATTTTAAGATTTAAAAATACGCGTACAACATAAAATTTAATCATTTAAATTAATCAAATTTCATTATTTTTGATTCAAAAATTGTTAGACTTATTTTTTTATAATTTCTATAGAGAGTTAGAAATATTTTTGGAAAGCAATTATTTTATGATTATCAATTTGAATTTTGTTTAAAATAGTTTTTAAGAAATCAATTTAAAAAAAAGCTTTCTGTTTTTTAATAAGATAGATAGATAATTGATTTTTATTGACTTAAAATTATTCCATAAATATATGTAGTATATATCACAAAAATCATAATAGCTTGGCATTTGCTGTCTGCCAGATTGACAACTTAAATAAAAAAGAGGCTGGGATGCGACCCACACTGATAACTTCCCATCCCGTCTGTCGATTTGTCTTGCTTAAAAGTTTGTCTATATGTATCAATTTTTACCAAATTTGCGTACTATTTTTTGTAGATTTTATTTTTTTATGAAAAAACGGACTGTTGGATTTTTATTAAAAAAATTACTGAATGTCGAAAACAATATTTTCTGTGAAATAAAATAAGTTTGAAGCCAATATTTGTAATTTTTGAAAAGCTATTTGAGTCGAAAGTAAATTTTTACAAGTTTAAGTATTGTTTTTTGTTTAGGTTTTTATATTTTGTAAAAAAAACTGTCAACTCGATTTTTCTCAAAATTTTTTCTATTGTTGGAAACAATATTTCTTATAAGATCAAATACGTTTGAAGCCTTAATCTCAAGTTTTTGAAAAGATATTTAAGTTGAAATTCAATTTTTACCAACTTTGAGTAATGTTTTTTTTTAGGTTTTTATTTTTTATAAAAAAAACTGTCAATTAGATTTTTTTCAAATTTTTATCAGTTGTCAAAAACATTATTCTTCGTTGCACAAAATTGTTTTGGAGATGAAATCATATTTTAGTCGTAAAATTTTCGAGGTGACAAATTTGTTTTTACAGTTTTTTTGATTTATAAAAAAACCGTTAATTTGTTGTTTTTCCAAAAATGTACTTGTTTTGTATCACGTTACAATATATAATATAAAATTTAATTCAAGTCTCTAGCGTCATTGGTTCATGAGATATTTAGGGTTAAACAAAATGTTCACCTTTTTTTTAAACTGCTATAGTAAAAAACCACCCACGCAATTTTTTTGAGAGCCCTATCTGCCTTATTATCTGTATAACAAAATTTATTTGAAGTCGATATCTTTTCTGGTTCTTGAGCTATGGACGACGAAAAACACGTCACGAACGTACGGACGTACGAACATACGGACGTACGTACACACGCACGCACAGACATCTTTCTAAAAATCTTTGATTTCGACTCTAGGGACCTTGAAACGTCGAGAAATGTCAAAATTTTCAATTTGACAAATCGGACCCATTACAATTATTTCCTATGGGAAGTTAAATATCATCGCTATTTCGAACATTGTAACAATAAATAAATTAAATAATTTATAATAAATATGAATTGAAAAAGTTTATAGAATAATATATAATTAATATTATATTATTTCAAAAAGAAAAATCTTTAAAAAAATACAACTAAAAACCTATGTCAACTCATTTTCGACCCGAATATCTGGAAAACATTAAAAACACATTATTTAATGGAATTACTAAAATTCTGTTATTTTTATTGAATAAATTATTAAAAACTTAATTTATTTGAAAAATAGTCGGAGCGGTTTTTTTTTTTTAAATTCTTATTTAATTGTTTGTACATAATTTTTAAGAAATATTTTCTGTATGCAGTTACGTTTTTCATTCGAATTTTGTTAAAAAATATTGACCGGTTTTTGAGATATTAAATTTTTAAAATACAAAAATTTATATTTTGTTAAAAAATCAAAAAATATAAACATTTTTGAACATCAAATATTATTTTAACAATATATAAGAACAAATACATATTTTTATATTGAAAGAAGCCAAGCGAAAAAAAAAACAAATTTAAGAAAATTTCATAAAAATATCGAGCCCTTCCCGCCATTTTAATTTTATCGTAAGCGACATTTTCAATAACAAAAAAACAACTTCATTATTAAAATTTGCTAGTAACACATAGAGCCTTGAAGAATAGCCTTCAAGGCTCTATGTGTTACTTACGTCTTAACTTAAGCATAATTAATTATATGTTGTTATTTTTGGTCTTAAAAAATTGAAAAAACGATTTTAAAAAATCAAAATAATTCAATTAAATGCTATGAAGAATAATTAAGGAACAATAATTGCTAAAAAATTAGTAAAAATTAATGCTTGGCTCAAATATGTTGAGAAAAAATAAGGATATTGACTTTAAACTTATTTTATCTCATACAAAATATTTTTGTTAACATTTGAATTTTTTTAGTAAAATCTTAATGACAATTATTTTTTCAAACAACAATTCTACTAAAAATACCACCAAATTGATTTGACTCCCCAAATATTTAGACAAAAATCAGATTTTACTTTATTTGTCGATTGAATGCTTTTTAAAATTCTTTTAATAATAATTCGGATTGCTACACAAAAATAATAATTTTTAAAGGTCACCAAATGGAATTTGTTAGTTAGTTGGTTCCCATCATCCCAGCCTTTATTCTAAAAATTTCCAAATTTCATAGAAATGTTTTTGAAATTTTGAATAGCACTTTGAAAATGAAATTAATAACTTTTTAAAATATTTTTCTGAGAAAAGTCCTTAAAAACCCAAGCTATTCTTACTTTGAGGACATATTCGTGAAGTCCTCTAGTGAATTTTAGTATTTCAACTTCAAAAATAAAACTTTGTTTTAAATTGCTCTACATTTGAGTATGATGACTACAATGATGGACACTTCATTGTCATTTATCATTTGATTTTTAATTCGATCAATATTCTGTAAATCACAAAACAAGATAAAATAAATTCAAGTTTGATGAATGAATTTTATAGCCTACATTTACAATACAAAAAGGAAAAAGGAAAAAGAAAAAAAAAAAACAAAATAGTTGAACATGAAATAAAAAAAGGAAAGAAAAACAAACGCACAAAAAGCCTTTAGGCAGGACAAGAATTCGAAATACTCGTTAAATTACATCATTTTTCTATACAACAAAAACTTGAGTTTTACGAGTAGATGCGTTAAAAAAAATTTTTAAAAAACTTTTCCATCTGCTCGTATATTCTCTCAGTCTCATTGTATGAGTGTTGAGTGTGTAAAAAGTAAATGAACATCAAACATAGTAGTATATTATTTTTGTTTTTTATTTGTATGCATGTATGTATGTATGTGTAGTGTAATGTATGATTGTTGAGCTGACGGCATTTTAGTTTTGAAAACTCATTAAAAAATAATAATAACGAATCTCATCCTTGGGCATGGGCAGAGTAAAACATACAAAAAGCAAAATCAAAGAATCAGAACAGTGCAGTGCTATGTTTTCTAGGTTTTAAAATGTTCCACTTTTAGCGTCAATAATAAACTTGATATTAATTTAAAAAAATGGAAAATGGTCATGAAACAAATTATCCTTTTTGAAAACTTTGTGAATGTGTATGTATGAATGATATAAATATCTTATCATTAGGGTGGTTCTCCATTACGGTTTTTAAAAAAAATCCTTTGTGGACAGGAATCAAACAAATCTTAATAGAAATTAATTTAAAATTTTAGTCAGAATTAAAAATGTTATGGAGTTAAATTATCGGTCACCATATAGTCTAAAGTTGATTAATATATTATATTTTATGTATTTTAACAATTTTCGTTGCCACTCGAAAAATATAATTTCTTGAAAGATATTTTTATAAACTCTTTTAATTTTGAAATCATACGATAAATTTAATAATCTTTAAAAGTTTCATTAACTTGACTTCTTTTAAGGAGTTTTTCAAAAGTTAATACTAGTAGTTAATCATCGTTAATTTATTAAAAAGGTTATAACTTCTTAAAAAAAATTCTACCATTTTCATTTTAATTACATTATTTATTCATCTTTGAATGAGTCTGGACAAAAACCAGTAGTGGAATTCTGGAGGACTTTTGATATCCTTAAAAGGGTTAACTGCTACGTGCGTCGCTTAAAGCCATACAATTTCATAAATTAATTATTTCAATGCATTAGTAATAATTGTTTGTTTGGCTGTACTATTGTTTGATATGTGACAAATTATCATTAAAAAATTGCGAAAAATATGCAAAATTTAGTACAATTTGTTGCCAGTAACGTAATTAATTAACATAATAATTTCCCAATCATTGTAGCGTGTTCCAGGCGGAACTTTTGGCGATAAAAGAAGTCTTGTCCTGGCTTAAAAAAAACGTGATATCAACATCTGACATCCGTATCTTCTCAGATAGTCAAGCAGCTATCAAATCTCTGGACTCTGTCTCTACAAACTCTATAACAGTCCATAACTGTCGATCATCTCTAATGGAGATGGCACAACAGTTTAATATTCACCTTTGCTGGGTGCCGGGCCATAGAGACATTCCAGGTAACTGTAAGGCAGATGAACTCGCCAGGAACGGTACAGTGCAGCCCATCCTACCACGTTAGGCACATACTGGCATACCAATCGCTACTTGTTAACTGTTGCGAATGCAAGACGCTATGAAGAAGGCAAACACCAGGTGGAACAACATCACCACGTGTCAGGTCACAAAAAACATCTAGCCAACACTAGATTTAAAACGTTCAAGGTGCTTGCTATCTCTAAGCAGATCGCATATAAGCTCGATAATAGGTGTCATAACCGGATACTGTCTAATAGGAAAGCACGCCACGCGGCTAGGCGTTTTCTCAAATTACTTTTGCAGAAGGAAATGACGAGGAAGAGGAGGAAACAGTTCTTCACCTTCTCTGTACAGTGTACATGCCCTGCTCTAGCTCAAAAACGCAAGAATTACCTAGGAGAATTCTTCTTTAACGATCTAAACCATCTAAATCGTAATCAGGCTCTCACGTTTCGTAAGGGAGTCAAACTGGTTCCATTGAGCTTAGGAGGAAGCCTCAAGATTCATGTGGTATCACAATGGGCCATTTAACTCTCCTAAGTGTGTCCGATTCCATCATGGACAGCCACTTTAACCTAACCTAACCTAACATAATTAATATCGTCGGAAAGTAAAATTAATTGTTCTTTAAAAATATTCGAGCAGAAAAATTATTTTTAACATATTTAAAAACGGTTTTTTGAGCCCTTCAACATTTGCTTAACATAATATTATGTCTTTTAATTTCCCATAAGTCCGATTTGTAGAATCGAAAATGTTGACATTTCTCGACGTTTTAGGGTCAATAGAACCTAAATAAAACGTTTTAAAGATATGTGTGTGTGTGTGTGTAAGTTCGGGAAGGTTTTTTCGTCGGTCAGATCCTAAGAACTAGAAAATATAACAACACCAAAGATAATAACAAGAAAAGATGCGATGGGATTTTCAAAAAATTGAGTGGGTGTTTTTTTTTACTATCGCAATTTCAAAAAAGAAAAATTTGGTTCACCCTAAACATCTCTCAAACCAAAAATGCTAATGACTTCAATTAAATTTTATATTATAACGGGTTATCCATTTTCAAGTTTAAAAAGTATAAGGCTGGAATTCGACATCTAACGAACTAAGGAACTAAGTTGTTAAACCAATTTTTTTTCAGTTGAAAGTCTGATATTTACGAAAATGGATCGCTAACTATCACACAATGCATTAAAATTGTTAAAACCTACTACACAAATGGTGAATTTGCCATAGTCACATATCGTGCTATAAGATGAGATTATGGTTTACATAATCGTCAAACAACGCAAGCAATTGCCAAATTTGAAGAGACTGGATTGGCTACAGATATTGTAAGGCCTGTGCATCATTGTTTCGCTCGTAGCACTGTAAATATCGGTGCTGTAAGTGAAAGTGTTGACAAAGACCCGAACGTGTCGATTGCTCGTCGTTCTCAGGAATTAGGACTGTCTTACAGCACATTATGGCGTAGTATGTTTTTAAATCTACACCTACATACATCCATATAAAGTCCAGCTCACACAAAAACTGAAGCCAGCTGACTATTCACAACGTCGTAGAATGTCGACAATTTTCTGCAGCGACGAAGCACATTTCTCACTCGGTGGGTATGTTAATAAACAAAATTGTCTTATTTGGGGTTGTGAGAATCCTCAAATAATATAAGAGTGGCCATCAGATCCACAAAAATACACTGTTTGGTGCGCTCTTTGGTCCGGAGGTTTGATTAGACCTTACTTCTACGAAAACGGCCGGCGCGGCGATGGAACGACTGTCACCGGAGTGTTATGGTCATATGATAACCGATTTTTTTTGCCTGCTATTGAAGAATATGTGTTTTCAAAAAGACGGTGCCACATACCACAAAACTCGAGCGAATATTACTTTAATTCAAGAGACATTTCCTGTCCTCGTAATTTCTCGTCATAGCGAAGTCAATTGGCCACCAAGATCATGCAACTTGACATCGCTGGATTGTTTTTTGTGGAGCTACGTGAAAGACCGTGTTTATGCAGATAAACCTTTAACTCTTGAGCACTTTAATTTACGTTTACATTTTAAAACTGCAAAATGGATGACAATGTACATTGTGACGTAATAATAAATTGGTGGTATAAATTTTCTAAAACTTCAGTTAACATCTTTTTTTACAATTAAAATATTTTGAGAAATAAAATTTTACCCTTAAAATAAAAAAAAAAAACTACTAAAAGTTGGTAAACAATTATTTACGACTCGAATATCTTGGAAATAATAATTAAATATCTTGCCTTGAAACAAATTTAATTTTATAAAAATATTTAATATTTAGTAAAATTTTAAGAAAATTTAATTTTAAGTCTTCTTACAAAAAATAAGAATCTATAAAAAATACTAAACTTAAGAACTGGTTTTGGACTAAAAATTTCGTGATACAAAAAAACAGATATTGAAATAAACTTATTTAAATGTATGCAAACAATTCTTGTTCAATTTTCAGTATTTTTTTTTTTTGAATAACTGACAACTTTAACAAAAAGAAACACGAACCACGAAAACCTTAAAGAAAAACACGAAACTGATAAATCTTGTTACTAATATTTGGCTTTACTTTTATAAAAATCGACAGACGGCCACTTATGGGAAGTTATCAACCTCTTATTACAAAAATTGTTTTTTGTTTTTTTTTTTTTTTTTTTTTTTTCAAATTTCGGTTTTTTAAATTTCTTCTTTTCAAAAACACTTTTCATATTATTTTATAAGGGTCCTGATAATAGATAATATTTGTACGTTTTGTGTGTTTTTTCTTTTACCAAAAATTTGTTATTCAAATTTTATTATATGTTGGTAGGCGTTCGTGATAAAGTACCTGCATGTCTTAGTAAATACAAAAATATGTTTTTTCAAAAAAGAGCCAGTTTTCAAAAAAAAAATAAAAATATTGTTTTCATTGGTTTTACTTGGATTTCGTTTGCTCACATATAAATGTATATACCCTAATCAATAAATTATTGTTTATTGGAAATATTAAAATGTTTGTATATTTTTTCGTATTTAAATGTTGATTCCATAAAAAGGCAGAATTGTCAGAATTTAGCTTTTCTCTAAATAAAATTTCATTTTTTGAAAAGTAGTTTAACGACCTTCTCTAATTAAAATGGCATTTTCAGTAGAATAAATTATCCTAGAGACAATTATATTTTTATTCAAAAACATTTATGTCAAAAAATATTGTCATTCATTTTAATTCAGTAAAAAAACATACCTAAGTTAATAAATAAAATGTTTATTTGTTAACTTCCCATAGGAAGTTATTGTAATGGGTCCGATTTACATTACATTTCTCGACGTTTCAAGGTCCCTAGAGTCGAAATAAAAGATTTTTAGAAAGATGTCGGTGCATGCGTGTGTACGTACGTTCGTACGTCCGTATGTCCGTACGTCGCGTCCGTACGTCCGTACGTTCGCGACGTTTTTTTCGTCCTCCATAGCTCAAGAACTAGAAGAGATATCGACTTCAAATAAATTTTGTTATACAGATAATAAGGCAGAAAGATACAGAAAAGGCTCTCAAGAAAATTGCGTGGGTGGTTTTTTTACCTTAAATAAATAATAAATAAATTAGGTGGCGCAACAGTCCATGAAGAATCAGGGCCTAGTGACTTAGAACTCTCAACCATCCCTGTGTGCGAGTAATGTTGTCAGAGATGGAAGGGACCTACAGTTTATATGCCGAATCCGAACGGCTAATTTGAGAAAGCACTTTTCATGACAAGAATTACTCTTGGAGGATTTGTCAACTCCTCGCAAGAGGCAGTACCCGTAAAAAAAGTTAGATAACACAGGCAGGGATTGAACCCAAGACCCCTTGCATGACAGTCCAACGCACTAACCACTACCTTAGCCTTTAAAAAAACAGGTGAAAATTTTGGTTAACCCTAAATATCTCATGAACCAAAAACGCTAGAGACTTGAATTAAATTTTATATAATATGTTGTAACGTGATACCCCACAAATATATTTTTTGAAAAAAATCCAATAAACGGTTTTTTTTATAAATCAAAAAAACTGAAAAAAAAATTTTTCACCTCGAAAATTTTACGAATACAAAATGATTTTATCTCCAAAACAATTTTGTGGAACGAAATATAATGTTTTTAACATCTCTTAAGATTTTGAGAAAAATGGAATTGACAGTTTTTTTTATACAAAATAAAAACCTAAAAAACATTATTCAATGTTGGTAAAAATCGAATTTCGACTCAAATATCTTTTCAAAAATTTTGAAATATGGCTTTCAATTAATTTTAACTTTTAAGAAATATTGCTTTCAACATTCAGTAAAATTTTGTGAAATATCGAAGTGATAGTTTTTTTACAAAAAATAAAAACCTAAACAAAAAAATTAATAAAAATTGGTAAAAATTGATTTTCGACTCAAATATCTTTTCAAAACTTTGAGATATTGGCTTTAAACTACTTTCATCTTTTAAAAAAATATTTTTGTCAATATTTATTAAAATTTTGAGAAAAATCGAATTGACAGCTTTTTTTTACAAAAAATAAAAACTTAAAAGAAAATTTAACAAAAGTTGGTAAAAATTGATTTTCGACTCAAATATCTTTTCAAAAATTTGAGATTATGGCTTCCAACTAATTTTTACTTATAAGAAATATTGTTTTCACCATTTGAAAAAAATTTGAGAAAAATCGAATTGACAGTTTTTTTACAAAAAATAAGAACCTAAACAAAAAAATTAATAGAAGTTGGTAAAAACCGATTTTGGACTGAAATATCTTTTCAAAACTTTGAGATATTGGCTTTAAACTACTTTTATCTTTTAAGAAATATTGTTATCAACATCTACTAAAATTTTGAGAAAAATCGAATTGACAGTTTTTGTACAAAAAATTAAAACTTAAAAAAAAAACAATACTAAAACTTTGTAAAAATTTGCTTTCGAATCAAAAAGCTTTTCAAAAATAAAAAATATTATTTTCAAACTTTTTTTATTTCATAGAAAATATTGTTTTTGATATTCAATAGTTTGCTTTATAAAAATCCAACAATCCGTTTTTTCATAAAAAAATAAAATCTACAAGAAATAGTACGCAAACTTGGTAAAAATTAATGTTCGGTTCTTGATATCTCTAAAATTAACTTCATTCATCCAACTTGTAAAAATTTAAGAAATGCTACTAAAATTGGTAAAAATTTGTTTTCCACTAAAAATCTATTTAACAAAACTGGATTTTCAAACTAAACTATTTCTTTATATGAAAAATATTGTTGGTAATTTTAAAATTTTTAAGAATAATTCAACTAACGACTTTTTTAACCCAACCCTACAAACTTTTAAGCAAGATAAATCGACAGACGAGATGGGAAGTTATCAGTGTGGTTCGCATCCCAGCCTCTTTTTTTGTTTTGTAGTATACTCGCTGCATTTGATTATTTTTATCATAAAAAAGTACGTATACGCCCAAGTGCACTAATTAATTTTATTAAATGTTGTTCTATTGGTAAAAATGTTTTACTGTGTATATACATTTTGATTTATATATTTATAAAGTTTGTTCAAAATTTAACCGATTTTTCTTAATTTTTCGTTAAAATTAAAGTACGAGTATCCAACATTTCCACTTTCACCACTCAACACTTTTTTCTCATATTTTAAATACACTTATTTTTACCTTTTCTTAAATTCGCTCAACCTAGCATAATAGTACGAATATGAGAAGAAAATAAAATACATATAGGTCCTAGCTATACATATTACATTTCCATTTTTCGTTGATACCCTCTTAGTTCTGCTCCACTGAAAAATGATGTGAGAAAAAAATCTAACTTCATTAGAATTTTGAAAAGCATAAAAAAAGAAAAATTAAAGATAGAAAAATTAAAGTAGGTTGCTAGTTAACAAAGCGAATTTTCTTCCTTTTTTTTCTGTTTCTCAGACAGAATCATAAACGGACTTTTAAATAAATTTATGATGATGGTATTAAAGAAATACATCACAGAGGAACAACACACACACACACAAAAAGAACCTCATCCGCAACATCAACTAAATCAATCAAATTGAGAGAAAGAAAAATGAAAATAATACAAGTAAAAATAAAAAAAACCCAAAGAGATAAAATGTTTGAATCTTCAAAAAAAAAAAAAAAAATGTCGAAACGGAACGGTTCTCCATTTCAAGGGTTTTTGTGTATTTTTAGAGAGTTTTATTTTATCCTGACATCCTCAATTCAAAAGAATGATTTTCCTTCTTTTTTTTGTTTGTTGTTGTTAATGGATGATGGGTTTTTAGACCTGGTTAGAAGAAGATTTAACTTCTTTCAATTGTGTTATTTCTTCTTTATTTATTTTTTCCTGTTTTTATCCAGAAAAAAATTGACTTCAAGCCCGATTAATTATTGTTATTATTCTATATAGACCCACAAATTTAAAAAGTATACAAAACAACGATGAATGCAAATATTATAAAAGGGTTAAGATCCCTTATAAAATAGACATTGTGTTTTCTTTTTTGTTGTTATTTGTTTATTAATTAATTGGAAAAAAATTACTTACTCTAGTGAAGTAGGATGATTTGTTTTAATTATATTAGGGGTAGGAATAATAAACTTGACGAAGGTACCTATTTAAGAAAATGTTTTTGTGATTTTATGGTCTTATATTAGAAATGTTCAATCTTTTTAGGTAAGTTTTTTTCATAAAATGTACTTTTGTGTGATTTTTTAATTGTACAAATTTTAGTTGTAGGTTTGTCATATTTGTTAAGACCAGAGAACGTACACAGCTGGTAAAAAAAAAAAAAATAGGTGTGAGGAAATTAGTTCGTCGACTTAGAGATGAGCGCAAGACCTACAAATTTATTGCGAAGGGCCTAGGCAGGTCTCAAAAATTTAAAAACAAATGCTCTCAAGCCCAGAGGAGTACGCAAAAATAGAGGCCGATCGAAAAAAAAATATCAGCTACCACTGAACGCCACATACTACTTCTAGCTAAATCTAATCCTTTTATTTTGTCAAGGACCATAGGTGCACAAATTGGTAATGCGATCAGTGCACGGTCGATTGGAAGAAGGCTTCAGAACTGTAATCTCCCAGGAAGAATCGACAAGAAGGTTCTATTCCTTCGGGCAAGCAATATAAGCTTCAGAGAAGAATTTGCCTTAAACCATTCTAATTGGAACGGATGAGAGGGCATCCTGTGGATGAATTAAACAAAAGTAAATTTGTTTTTATCGGATTCCGGGCGCAATGTAAGGCCAACAAAAAGTGTGGACACAGAAAACTATTAAAGACGGAGGAGGGAATATAAAGGTGTGGGACTGTTTTTCTTGGTGCGTTGTAGGTCCTATATTCCGTATATATATATACATCTTAACAAAATACGGATATAGGGATATTTTGGAAGATGTCATGTTATTGTTTTCTGAGGAAACATGACCCTGCGATGGCACTTTCAGCAAGACAACGATCCGAAACATACCGCAGGTCTTGTGAATGATTGGTTTCAAGAGAAACAAGTATCCGTTGTCTTATAAAATAAATAAATAAATAAATAAATATTCCACTAATGGAAACCATATTGGTATTCCATACTCCAGCAAACATGCCAACAGTTAATAGAGTCAATGCCGCCAAGACTCCAAAAAGTTTTGGATAATAATAGAGGATACTCAGGTTATCAGAGTTAGTAAAACAAAAATTGTGATAAAATACAGAAATTATTTATAAAAACGATAATATTAAAACTTTAGGAAGACGCACCTATTTTTTTGTCCAAGTGAAAAAACTTCCATCTGCAGTTTTGGGGCTATATTATCTATAAATGTTATGTATTTGAAAGCCTTTAAGTGTTTTTTTTTTTAATTAATTAATATAAGAACTTTAAAAATATCTACGTAAAGTTAATATTTAACATAAAAAAAGTAATACAAAATAAATTAATACAAAAATGAATTATCACTCCAATTTTTTTGACCACCTGTGTACATCGAATTAAATTAATTAATTTAAAAACTTAAATAAATTTAAAAACTTTTTCTTGGAGCTCAGAGCTTGAGCTTGAAAAACCTTTGTGTTGAAGGTTTTTTTTTTTAGAAATGACATTTCTTGACAGTTCTATATGGTTTATGATGATTGTTATTCAAATAAACTAAATTAGAGGAAAAATATAAGTTTGATAATTTTTAACTTTTGGCCTATTTATGTTGTATGTGGTATTTTAATTATAACTACAATTAAGATCATATTTACTTGATATTGCTATTTTAAGATATGATCTGGTATTTTGAAGTCTTTAAAAATAACCATCAAACAATGAATACATTTTTGCAACATTCCTACATTTTCCTACACAGACGTTAGTGTATATATATTTGCCGTATTTTAATAATTTAAAAACTTGATATGGAATACAAAAAAGAAAACACCAACGAAAAATGTCTAAAAGTTATTTTAACAGTTAAAAATTTTCATAATTTAAAATGATATTTTTGTATAAATTTCAATATTGAGCTCATACTTTGTTAACGTATATTTTTTTACTTTTTATTATATTTCCCATATAACGTTGTTTTAATAGGTCTAATTTTTTGAAATTTGAGATTTAGATTTTTTTTTGTTTTTCGACATTTGCAACCTGCTGATATAACTTTTTGCGCAAATACCCCAAACAGTGATCCGTTCAAAATGATTGCTTAAAAACTCTTTAAAAATTATATGTAAGTTTATTTTTATGATCTTACTTTTATTTACGATTAATAAAAGAACAGAAAATTTTCATAGTTCTATTTTTCTTTTTTTATGATTTCTTGAATATTAATTCCGAAATTTAGTTTACAATCCAAGTTGACGATAAGATATTTAGCATTTGATTTATTGTTAGTTTCTACACAGTTGATTACGTTTTCGAAGCAATAATCTTAATATTTCAATCGTTAAAATAATAGTTAAAGTACATTCAAACATTTAACGGAATCAAGCGAATAGAAGAAATGACATGACAAACAGTTATGTAAAACTTTAAAAAGAAACTGTATAAAGTATTGGGCCAAGAACAGATCCTTGAGGTACACTTTTAGTACACACAAACATTTGTGATAATTTTGTGTTAACTTTATTATATTCATGGGAAATTTGTGCAAGAAAAGTTTGTGTAAGAGTCCGTCAAATGCTTTTTCAACGTCAAGTTAAAAAACAAAATAATGTTGTACGGAAAAAAGGGAAATTAAAAAATCAGCAGTAGTACCCGTAGCGTGATGGTTAGTGCGTTGGACTGTCACTTGGGGTTTTAAGCCTTGGCCGGCTTACATACTTGTTTTATAGTTTTAGGGTTTAGTTTTAAGTAGAATAGGCATGGTGGCACAAAAAAAAACATACAAAAAAAAATACAAAAAATACAAAAAAGAAAAATAAAAAAAATGCAAAAAAAAGAAAAAATTAAATAAAAGCATGGAATAATCAAAAAAAAATAGAAAAAAGACAAAATATGAAAAACAAAAAACGTTAGATAGTTAGATTTGCTGCTGTGGTTGTTCTAGTTTTAAGTAGTTTATAGGTAGAATAAGTAGTTTTAGTTAGCTTTAAGTTTTATATTAAGGACCTTATTTTAAGTAGTTTTTTAAGTAAAAATAAAAAAGGATATGGACATTAGTTTTTTCTAAATTTTCTAATGAATACAAAAATAAATAAAATGAATTGAAGTTAAATAGATCTTAGGGCCGAAAGGCATTGGCATTAAGTATTATTGTTTAACTTAGAGTGTCCGTATGGGACCAGTAAGTTAGTTGTAAGTTATGGTTAATTAGGCTAGTTTTATGAATTTTTGTCTAGCTTTAAGATAGATTTAAGATTGAAGTAATAAAAATGGATTAAAAAAAAAAAAACGTGCGTTGGACTGTCATGCCAAAGGTCTTGGGTTCAATCCCTGCCTGTGTCACCTAACTTTTTTCATGGGTACTGCCTCTTGCGAGGAATTGACAAATCCTCCAAGAGTAATTCTTGTCATGAAAAGTGCTTTCTCAAATTAGCCGTTCGGATTCGGCATATAAACTGTGGGTCCCTTCCATCTCTGACAACATTACTCGCACACAGGAATGGTTGAGAGTTGTAAGTCACTAGGCCCTGGTTCTTCATGGACAGTTGCCCCACCTAATTTATTTTTTATTTTAGTACACAAGTTGCAAAACGAAAAATGATGTAGTATGTACTAAGGTTCTTGTTAACTAATTACATTTTTTGGCAAAATAAAAAAAAATACTGCCTAATCCATTCAAAGCCTAGAATATCTCATAAAAAAAAAAACTGATTTAAAATTCTTTAAATGGCAATTTGGTTTGTTCTAAAGATTAAGTGCAAGTTTTTAATAAAGTGGCCAGAGTGGATTGCATCCCAGCATTTAAAATCTCAGAGGGTAACGCTTAAAATGTGCTTTTTCAAAGCTTTTTCAGTCAAAAAATTAAAAATATAATATTTCTACTTGACTCCATAAAATACTTTATAAAATTGTTTGTACTCAATTTTAAATTTTAAATTTAAAAATTTCTATTTTTAATTTCAGTTTATTATTTTTATATTGTCACAGTTTGGAGATGATTTATAAAATTTTTAATGAAAAAAGTTACATCATGTAATCTCTATACATTTGCAGTAGTATTTAATAATTGACCCAAGATGATACCCTTCCCTCTTCCCTTCACATTTCTATTAAAAAAAATACCTTAAACCTAAAAATGTAGTTCGTTAAAAGTATAAACCAAATGCACCATTGCACAATAATTTTATCCACTTTTTTTTTTTTTTTTTTTTTATTTCAAAAAACATCACATACAAAATACTAAGTTAAGCTATTTTTTCTATCTAAAATAATAAACAACAACGTTTTTATTTACTTTTTCTTTTTCTCATCGATTTGGAATTCATTGAATTCCAATGCCACATTTCACACAAAACGTATTTCATTAATCACACCGTGACCCGTAATGCCAACAACTCCGCCGTGACCATCGACCAAAAATACTGTTTGATTTTAAAATAGAAAAAATACAAAATGAAACAAATCCTTTTTTCTTTTTTATTATTTTGTTACAGCCTCTCCAAACTAACCAATGCCATTAATATTGTGTTGGTATTGGTACCCCGCCGCCGCCCGCTTCTGCCGAACCGTACCAAAATCGGATTTGTTTCTCTGTGCTTCAAGCTATTTTTACATCAGAGATATAAATTGTTCTTCGTCCTTCTCGTCCGTTGTAAGGGGTTTTGGTGGAAATGGGGTGATGGAGCACAATTCTAAAAATCAAATCTCGAATCGGAATTCGTACGATAGATTTATGACTGGCACAGATTTTCTGTATTGATATTTTATTGTTAGAAAAGGGTTTAAAATTTGACGAAAAGAAAACAAAATAAAGTACACAGAAACCATCACAATATACCTTTATATAACAATACAGCAAGGATATGAACATAACATGAACGCCGCGCCGCGCCGGCCACGCCGGACAAATAAAAGGGTTGAGTCGTCGTTATAATTTATGAGACTTTAATATAATAATTCTTATATAGCGACCAATGACGATTACGATGACTACGACCAACGACCGACGACAATAATAAACATCAAGGTATGGAAAAGTACTTTTGTTGTTATATTGCGATGCGATGATGATAAAAAATAAGAATTATTATTGGTCCAAATGGTAATTATAAATTTTGACAAGTTACTTAAAGCTTCTTTGCGGTTTGAGGCAATCAAAAGTTTTACTGTCTGAGAGTGTAGTAAATTTTCTTTGAAAGGCACGGGTGGCAACGTAGATTTAGAAAAATGATTAAGAAATAATATATTTTAGCAGGTAAAATAAAATTAACTACCAGTCATGATATTTATGATTGATAATTGAGGTTTGAAATTATCTAGAAGGGGAGGTTTTTGACAACTAAGCGAATTTTGTCTTTACGGATTGATAATTAAATGAATTCCTGTGAAATTTCATTTTTTATCTTGATTACAGTTTGTCTACAGGTAGATAATATTTCTTTGACAAATAATACAAAATTTCAAAGTTCAAGAAAGTTTAATCTCATTAAGAATTAAAAGGTCAAATAAGAACATAAAAGAAGAAGCAATGTTTTAATTTGGAGTAGTTGATGTTTATACTGTCAAAAATCTTATCTAAATCAAAATTCAAATATCGTGTCTATTACAGGTCATAATAAAATTTACAAAAATTAACATAACCGATTAGCCACAGTTCAGTCACCTCCAAATGGCTTCATCATTAAAAACTCAATTTAATGTAATTTTATATTTTAACCTTTAAAAATAAAAATTGTGTTTAATTTCTTGGAATTAAATTGCTTTTTATAAACAAAAAGTAGGCATATTATGTAAAAACAAAATACTTATAATTAATTGCTTAGTCTTTATCCTCACAAAAAAAAGCCTTAATTAAGACAACAAAAATAAGAAAAAAAAAATTACTTTGGATACGATTAAGGAGGGTATAGACTCTCCCCAGTTCTAACTGATTCTTCCGTAACAGAAAAGATATAGAGTAGAGTTTTGTATATCCTAAATACAAGTTTACATACTTTAAGGATCACTGTTTTGTAAAGGATTTCGTTTTTGGGAAAGGAAATGTTTTAGTTTTTGCCCCAACTATATATGCGCTATGCTTTAGTAGACACTTACTCAAATTAAGAAGAAACAAATTAAATTGTTTCAGCTTCCTTTGTTTTCTTTGTGTTTTGTTTTTCTTACTTTTCTCTCCTTCTCTTTATCAAATTTGGTTTTTTGGGAAGCCACATTTTCAAAGTATATATGTACAGTACATACATACGTATAGGATATACTTTAATGAGGGTTAAATCTACTTCTTATTTAAAGGTACTTAAATTTGAATGGATAGTTAATGATTTGATCCTACATGTTGCTTTAACTCGAAAGTACAAAATTCACTAATAAATAATTAAAATAAGAAAAATTGAAATTTATCTTCAGCTCTTGTGATGTTGAAAATACTCGTACATTTAAAGTGTAATTTGGGTCTTACTACCAGATTCACCCATTGTTTATGTTTTGAAGCTTAGCATTTTTAAAATTATTGAAAATATAGTTTGAAGTTAATTCGGACATAATTAAAAACTGTTGCTAAAATATCCTTTTAAACATTACTTGAAATATCAATGTCATGCAATTTCCGAAATATGAATTAAAATAGTAAACATATTCAAATATTTGTGTTTTAATTATTTTTAGAATTTTTTCATCACATTTTTCACAGGAAGTTTGTAAAACACTAAATCATATTTTTCGGCTTTAAATTGGACTTCTATCAGTTTATACATTCATCATTTTCACAACATTTAAGAAAGGAGATCCTAATCATCCTGAGAATATCCATTCTCAACTCGCTTAGAAGGATATTTGCTAGAATTCTTTATGAAAGATTTTCTAGCTGGACTGAAAGAACTAATCTTCTCAGCATATTTCAAGCTGGCTTCCGCTCTGGATTCACCACTATGGATCACATAATTGCATTGACTAACTTAGCTAGAAATCAGATTGAAAAAAAAACAAAAAACCTTATGTTTGTTTCGTTGATTTCAAAGCTGCATTCAACACAGTAAACAGACAGGCTTTGCTTTATAAGCTCTCAAATATGGGAGTATCACGAAAATTTTTGATGCTGTATTTTCAATTTCTGAAATCTTCAAACGCAGCTGTATGGGATGGATCTAAACTGTCAGAGTGGTTCGAAACAACGGCAGGCGTTCTACAAGGATGCATTTTGAGCCCTTTGATATTCGTTCTGTTTATTGATGACATTCCTGATATTCTACCGGGTGGCGTAATCTTTGCGGGAACTCTCATCAAAGTTTTGCTTTATGCTGACGATTTGATATTACTTGCCGACAATCCTTTTTCACTGCAACTTCAAATTAATAAATTACAGTCGTACTGTCAAACATGGGATCTGAAAATTAACGTTCAAAAAACAAAAGCAATGATATTTGAAAACCGACAATGTAGAAGAGCTCCTGAAGAAGCCTGGAGACTTGGGAGCGAACGGATTGAATGTGTACGTGAATTTAAGTATCTAGGAGTTCTGTTTACATATAACTTAAACTTTTCCAAGCACGCCAAGAAAAAAAGCAGTGAAGCTAAGTTAGCATTGAATTCAATCTGGCCGACTTTATTTGCAAATCACGATATTGACCATTCGTCAAAATTCAAAGTTTTTAATGCTACAGTCAACACCTGTATGGGCTATGGGATACAAGCATTTGGGGTTACTCCGTTCGAAGAGTTTGAGTTGGTCCAAAGACATTTTCTCAAACTCATTTTTGGTTTGCCGAACTCCACGCCGACCTACGCGATTCATGTCGAAACAGGATTACCACCAATCTATATAAGAAACCTTAAGGCTATTTCAGACTTTTATACGAGAGTGATGAGAAGTAGTGATACCAGTCTTCATAAATTGATATTGGTTAGACTATTGCAAACAAATGCATCACCTTTCAGGGAATGGAACCAGCTGGCTCTTTCTCATGACATCGCGTTTTCAATAACTGAACGAAATCTGCATGAGTGGCATGATTTTTCTGCGACTATCATCTCAAGAATAGATGACGCAATATTTGATCAACACTTGACCAGAGCATCATCATCATCGTCTCCTTCTAGAAATATTTATAGTAAACTCAATCACCGATTTAATAAGTACAGTTTTTAAAGCAATTTTTCACCCCCCATAGAGTTGATTTGCACCAAATTTGTAACCTGTGTAACAGAAGAGAACTAGAAGATGTTTACCATTTTATAGCTGTGTGCCCAATTTTGCAAGAAATTCGGCGATTGTATTTTCAAGAAAGTTTTTTGTCTATTAATAGTCTTCACGAAATATTAAATGGTGCTCGGGGTTGGTATAAATTGTACAAATTTTGTAAACATTCAAAAGTACCGTAATAGTTTCTAAAATCACACGTATGCTCTACAATGCTTTTTGTTTTAAATCATTAAAATTATTATTTTTTGTGTTTCAAATCACCATTAAAATTGACTTTTTTATTTATTTTTCAAATCATTAAAATTGAAAAAAAATTAAAACTCTCGCTTCTCACCCGAAATTGTTATAATTAAATTTAACTTTACTACATTAAAAATCTTTTTTGTAAATTTCTGTTTAAATCTAGTAATTTCAATTATATTTCCTCCTTTTTTCTTATTTTTATTAGTTTATTTTGTAATGTAAACTCCGGCAGACGGCAGAATAGCCAGGACCGTATTCTTTAATGTACTTTATACAAAATTAAATTGAAAAAATAAAGAATTTATAATAATAATAATAATAATACATTCATCAATAATTTTTTTCGAAATACCGCATTTTTTACCATTTTAAACAAAATGGAGAGTTACAATTTCTTTGTGATGTATTTTTTTTTTAATGTTTAACCCTTGATTTTTTATTCAAAATTTTTCAAATATCTTAGAATTCCTTCTTTAATAATAAATTAAATGAACAAAAATTAAAATTTATAAAATTTCAGATAATTTCAGATAATTTTCTCAGTTTTTCATTTTTATAAGTTAAATTAAGAATTAAAGGCCATAAAATGTTAGCAGTTGATTTTATCTGGACTCTGTAATTAAATTTCAATCATCCTACGGCAAAAAACACAATCAGATGTTACTTGTTAACCTGTGTCTGAATTACTAAGAAATTTAAAGTGTAAACCACTTTTTTAATTTTAAAGTTAAAAAAGAGGCGAGGATGCGACCCATCCCGTCTGTCAATTTGTCTTGCTAAAAAGGTTTGTAGGTTTTCGTCTTTTGTTAAAAAATGTTTAAGTATTAAAAAAAATCTTATATTACCAACAATATTTTGCATAATTATGATGACATAGTTTGATTTCAAAATCTATTTTAGTTAACGAGATTTTTAGTCGAAAACACATTATTACCAATTTTAAAAGCATTTCTTAAAAGTTTTTATTTCTTATATAAACAAATAAAAATTAAATGAATAAATTAATTTTAAGTCAATGTCTTCTATTATTCACGAGATATCACAATTTAGTTTGGATTTTAATTTTGTATGAAAAAAACTGACTATTGGATTTTTATAAGAAATTTACTGATTGTCGAACACAATATTTGCTGTCAGATAATGTTTTTTTTAGGTATTTATTTTTTATAAAAAAAAACTGTCAATTCCATTTTGTCAAAATGTTACTGAATGTTGAAAACAATATTTTTTATAAGATAAAATTAATTTGGAGCCAATATCTCAAATTTTTGAAAAGATATTAGAGTCGATCAATCATCAATCAATTTTTACCAACTTTAAGTAATGTTTTTTTTTTAGGTTTTTAATTTTTTGTAAAAAAAACTGTCAATTCGATTTTTCTCAAAAATTTACTAAATGTTGAAAACAATATTTTTTATAAGTTAAAATTAATTAGAAGCCATAAACACAAATTTTTGAAAAGATATTTGAGTCGAAAATCAATTTTTACCAACTTTTATTAATTTTTTTGTTGGGTTTTTATTTTTTGTAAAAAAAACCGTCAATTCGATTTTTCTCAACATTTTTCAGAATGTTGAAAACAATATTTCTTATAACATAAAATAAGTTTGAAGCCATAATCTCAAGTTTTTGAAAAGATATTTGAGTCGAAATTCAATTTTTACCAACTTTGAGTAATGTTTTTTTAGGTTTTTATTTTTTATAGAGAAAACTATCAATTAGATTTTTCTCAATATTTTATCAGTTGTCAAAAACATTATTCTTCGTTGCACAAAATTGTCTTGGAGATGAAATCATATTTTAGTCGTAAAATTTTCGAGGTGACAAATTTTTTTTTTCAGTTTTTTTGATTTATAAAAAAACGGTTTATTCGATTTCTTTCCAAAAATATACTAGTTTTGTATCACGTTACAATATATAATATAAAATTTAATTCAAGTCTCTAGCGTCATTGGTTCATGAGATATTTAGGGTTAACCAAAATGTTCACCTTTTTTAAACTGCTATGGTAAAAACCCACCTACGCAATTTTCTTGAGAGCCCTTTCTGCATCTTTCTGCCTTATTATCTGTATAACAAAATTTATTTGAAGTCGATATCTCTTCTAGTTCTTGAGCTATGTACGTCGAAAAAAGCGTGGCGAACGTACGGACATACGGACGTACTAACGTACGTACACACGCACGCACAGACATCTTTCTAAAAATCTTTGACTCTACAGACCTTGAAACGTCGAGAAATGTCAAAATTTTCAATTTGACAAATTGGACCCATTACAATAACTTCCTATGGGAAGTTAACAATAGTAAAACTTTGTAAAAATTTGCTTTCGACTCAAATATCTTTTCAAAATTTAAAAATATTAGCTTCAAACTATTTTTATTTGACAGAAAATATTGTTTTAGACATTCAGTAAAATTTTGAGAAAAATGAAATCCATAGTTTCTTATAAGATAAAGTTAGATTGAAGCCACTATTTCAAATTTTTGAAAAGATATTTGAGGCGAAAATCAATTTTTACCAACTTTTCTTAATTTTTTTTTAGGTTTTTATTTGTTCGTTGTTAAAAAAAAACTGTTAATTCGATTTTTTCAAAATTTAACGGAATGTTAAAAACATTATTTCTTTTAAGATAAAATTAGTAAGAAGCCATAACTTCAAATTTTTGAAAGATACTTCAGTCAAAAATCAGGTTTTACCAACTTTAATTTTTGTTTGTTTTTTAATTTTTAAAAAAAAAAACTGACAATTCAATTTTTTTTAAAATTTTAATAGATGTTAAAAACGTTATTCTTCGTTGCACAAAATTATTTTGGAGATGAAATCATTTTTTGTTCGTTAAATTTTCGAGTTCACAAATATTTTTTTTATTTAGTTAATTGGATTTTTTTCCAAAAATATATTTGTTTGGTATTACGTTACAATATGCATATTATATAAAATTTAATTCAAATCTCTAGCGTTATTGGTTCGTGAGATATTTAGGGTTAACCAAAATATTAACCTTTTTTGGAATTCGATATCTTTAGTGGTTTTTGAGCTATGGTCGTAGAAAAAAACTTCCTGAACGTACGAACTTACGTACACACTCCCTCACATACATCTCTCTAAAAATCTTTTATTTCGACTCTAGGGAACTTGAAACGTCGAGAAATGTAAACATTTTCAATTCGACAAATTGAACCAATTACAATAACTTCCTATGGGAAGTTAAAAATATTTGTCGCTGATTCAAATTAATTTTTGAATTTGTGAAATTTTGTGAAATTTGTTTAGATTATTTTTAACAACAAATTAATTCAACAATAATATTAAGAATCTGTTGCATATCTCTAAGAAATGAAGGAATGAAATTTACATGGCTTTGTTTTTTAAGTGAAATTGCAAATATTGAGTCTAAAAACAAATAAGAACAGCAATATAAAAATAGACTTAAAAAAAAAACCTTGAAAAACATATAAAAGTTGTTAAAAATATTTAAAAATATAAAATTTTACATTTTAATCGAATAGAAAAATAATAATGAACACATTTTGCAAGAAGAAATTGCATTGCTTTGCTTTTAAAAAACTGATAAAAACCCCTATTAAATGGGAAATATTGGTAAAATCGGTCAAAATATAGAGCACTTATTCAGAAGTTTTTTCAATTAAACCTGGATGTAAATGAACCTTTTTGAAAACAATTAAAATGCTTTATTTTAAATGAAACATTCTTTTGGACTTTTGCTGAATTAATCTTAATTCGCATAGTGTTCCAGACTCTAAAATTACAGTCTATAGTTATTCTATAGTCTTTCTACAAATTCGTAATTTAAATTTATACACATTTTTTTTAAAACATTTGTACCAATTTACTCATAAGATCTATTTCCTCATACACAATGTAATATGTAAGAAAAACAAAATTATCTAACAGCTTACTGATTTTTTCAGATCAATTAGAAAATTTAAAAATAACACGCGAATAAAAATAAGATACAATTTTTCAACAAAATATGAAATTCTTATAGCAACAAATTTCAATTGAAGTCTTAATAAATATTTTTTTAACAGATTTAATAACATTTTATTTATAATCTTTAATATATGGTAAATGTTCATCTAAGAGTTGCTAAGCAATCAATATCCAATTTTTCCTTTAGGTTAATGCATCCGACCAAAACTAAAATACAATTTAAGATATTCCTTTTGTACTTCCCTTCCGAAACCTATGATCCATTTTATATGACTAACGTTGATCCGACAGAATCACTAAATAATGCCTTTCAACTACCGAAAATATACACAAATATTAAAATAGTAAAATTCTCATACAAACATTTTTAAAAAGCCACAAAAATTGATTCCATATAGAAACATACCCTCTGGCGTATGCGCAATATTTTCTTATACAAAAAAGATTATTCCAACCAATTATAAAATTTAATAAAACTTTAAGGACAACAAAATCTAATAATTCAACTTCATGTAAAATGTCAATTGTTTTGGTTTAAATTTTCAATAGCCTATTTAACCAAAATCACACATTTATTGGTTAAATACAAACAAAAAACATTTAAAATTCAAATGCAGAATAGAGCGAGGTTTTGCAGAAATTACCTCATGGAATCCATTGATAACGTATTTGCAATTTTGAAACCATCCAATTTGTCTGCAACCACAAGCGTGAAACAATTAAAAACGGTGTGTTAATTTCAACAACAAATTTATAACTTTATAACACATGACCCAATTAAAAACAAGAAGAACAAAAAATAAACTCGCCCACAATATTTTTATGTTTTTGTGTTGAATAAAGACAAAGCACACATTTACCACACACAAAACACATGGAAACCACTTCAGGTTTTGCTGCAATTTGTGATATAAACACTCACCCAGTGCAATTAAATATTTATTCTCTTTTAATTTTTATTTATTTTTTATTTTGATTTTGATTTTCAATTTGCTGAACTTCTAGACATTCAATTCAATGGGTTGGGTAATTTATAAAAGATTAATTTATTTTTTAAACACAACACTTTGACATGCACTTGAGTTAAGTTGAGTTGATCCTCTCGATTGCACTTTCAATCCACTCATCATACAAATCACAATCACGATGATGACAATAACAACAACAACAACAACAACTAACATTGAAGAGCACACCCAAATAAAACAACTTGCTTTGGCCTTTTAACCCCTTTCATTGCTTTTTATAATGGGGTGAAAAAGGATTTTCTTTTTTTTTTTTTTATTTTTGCTTTCGTATTCCTTTTTGCACTTCAAAATTTATTTTCCAAAAGAACTTCTTGATATTCTATTTGAGACATGACAATCAAACACAAGAGCACTTTAACTCACTTGTTTTTTCACTTTTCCACTTTCTTTTATTAGGCCTCCATTAAGAGCAAACAGTTCGTTCGCAAATAACCTTAGGGGATGAGCAAAAGATGAACCGAACAACTACCAACGAACGAAAAAAAAGAAATGATTTCGAAAATCTTTGCCATATAACATTCCCACATCATTATCGTGCTGAGTCGATTCTCGGAATTATGCTTTATTTTATTTTTTAGCTTCTTGTGGATTTTGTAAGAATCCCCATAAAGGAAACGATAACAAATAATCGAAAAGCGACAATATAAACCGAATACAAAAAAAAAAAAAACAAACAAAATAAGATAGAAACGACGACAACGAAAAACCAAAGATAACGATTCTTATGATGACAGAGCTAAAAAACCGTTAAGATAACTCATTCCAATGATGGAGAATTACGACGACATACACGACGAGAATGACGAAAATCTGTTTGGGTTTTCCAAAAAACTCGGGATCGGCCTTACCAAAACATAGTCAAAATTTAATCCTTCCGGGGCATAGAACTAATCGAATTGAAGACTCGAATAAGACTGACAAGTAGTTAGTCCATGACATACTGTTAGAGCCAAAACGTTTTGATAAAAACGCTATCAGAAGGAGAAAAATCCTTTGGAATCCTTTGTGAATGAATTGTGGATTCTATTTGAAGTTCTTATAAGTTCTTAAACATTATGATAGGCGAACCATGTGGCAACATAGGAAATGTTGCGCAACATTTGTTTGATATATTTTTGTGTTTATAAAAGAGTTTTTTTTTTTGTTAAATCTTATGACTCCAATGCAAAATTAAGAAAATATTATATGAGGGGTATAATTTCAAAACTCTTCTATTCCACTTTTTTTCAAAAATGAGTTAAGTATGAGAAAGTTTTCTTTAGAAGAGCCCTCGTCTATGTATTTAGCTAAAATTTATCAAAACTTGTTACTTCCTATACTTTTGAGTACTCAAAAAGTTAAGTTTTTTTTAAAACTACACTATTCCACTCAGTCGTTTCATTCAAAACTCATTTATTCCCATACAAACCAAAATCCGCACCAAAATTCTTCTTTTCCTATGCAAATCAAAGTAGCCGCTTTCAAAACTCGTGTATTCCAATGACATTAAAAAGGCGGGAATCTTTGTTGTTTTGAGAGCATTCATGGGTTAAACTATTTAGTGTTGCAATAATTCTTGTTAAGAAAACATTTTTGGTAAGTTCGCAGATAAAATAATGTTTTATAAGTAGATTTATATTTAATAATTAAATATATTGTATTTATAGATCATGAAAAAAAGTTTTTCAAAACTCCTCTATTCCTAAATAGGTTGAATCAAAACTCAACTATTCCAATTGTAATTTTCAAAACTCTTCTTTTCCAAATTAAATTGAATTTTTATAATTTTTAGATTCATCTTATAGGTTCAAAACCAAAAGAAATAGGTAAAGATCATTCCAAACTTCAAATTTAGCCTTTCTACCAATCGCTAATGTCATTTTAGCAGCTTTTAATAGTTTTTTTCGTTTTACTTATTTTACTTATCAAGTAAATTGGAAAATTAGATTTTTGTTTAAAAAAATAAATACATTATTCGAGTGGCGCAACAGTCCGTTGAGAACTAGGGCCTAGTGGTTTACAACTCTTAACTATTCCTGTGTGCGAGTACTGTTTTCAGGGATGGAGGGGACCTACAGTTTTAAGCCGAATATGAACGGCTAATTTGATAAAGCACATTTCATGACAAGAATTACTCTTGGAGAATTTGTGAACTCCTCGCAATAGGCAGTACCCGTGAAAAAAAACTTTAGATGGCATAGACAGGGGTCGAGCCCAAGACCTTTGTCATGACAGTCCAACGCACTAACCATCATGCCACGGGTATTATTATCTTACATAAATTAAGAACTTGTCGTTACCGCATCATAATGGCTTTTGATTAAATGCTGTTTTAAGTCAATTTACCAGGGTAAGACATACATAAATCGGTTTATGCTTTAAAACGAAAAAAAATGTATGTTCTAGAAAAAGAGCAAAATGTCAACCCATTGTATAGATATAATTTTCGACGAGACGACGTAATAAGTGAATAATAAAATTAAAAATTAGTAATAGTTATTTTGAATCTTTTAAACATTCTATTTTGAAAACACATATTATATTTTTATTTTCTTCTTCGAATTTCTTTAAAGACTGTTTAAAGGTTTTTTAAAAAAATTACTAGTTGAAGTTTTTTTATTTCTAATATTAAAAATGATTTTACAAAAAGTTTTAAACAAGAAAATATAAAATATGGTTAAAGTTGTTTTTGTTTTAAAATTTAACGAAATTGTAGTTTCTTGAAAAATTTTAGAACATTTCTTTAAAAACCTGAAACAAGTTTTGAAATTCTAAACTTCGAAAAAGTCGTACAGATTATTGTTAATCGAATGTTTCATTATTTGGGGTTGTTTTTAATTTAATTTTTGAAAATGTTTTAGATAATTTATGGGAATACAAAATTTTGTGTACTGTTGACTTGGCCGTTTTCAATAACTGATGAAATAATATTTCTTAATTTTCCTAAATAAGAGAAAAATTGTTATTTTTTTTGGTTTTTGTAGGCTTGGGGCTATAATTGTTCATATTGGGTATAAAAAGTGGACCCACATAAGAAGACATAACATGCAATACTTAGCATCACTTTAAGATTATTTATTTAAAAAAGAAAAGCAACCTAAACAATTTCTATGAAATTCAAAAGATTTTTGTTGATAAACAAAATAATTTGTCCACATCTGTAAATAATTTTTGGGAACTTAAAATTTGAAAAAAGTGAGGAATTCCAAAAAAAAGCTAGAATTAGAATGATATTTGTCCAATGTTTTTCAAAACTTATATAGAGGTCCATATGTCGAAAAATGTTCAGAACAAATAGAACAATTTTTAACTAATTTTAAAAATACGAATTTTAGTTCGAAGGAAATGAAGTTTTGTCAAAAATATTTTTTAGGATCTAAAATACCTATTTTTAAAAATTTTTAAAAAAATGCCGGAAGCAATGGAAAGGGAATGATTCCTAGATCACAACTCTGAAATTTTAGCCCTCTAGGTGGTCTAGATCAAGAAATAATGGAGTTCAAAAATTGCCCTCTAGGTGAAAACTTTTGACTATTTAGATTTATTTAGATCAAGGAATAATGGCGTTCAAAAATCGCCCTTTAGGTGAAAACTTTTGACTATCTAGGACGCTTATTAAGCGAGATATTCGCATTAAAAGTTTCAACATGCATTTTTGCCCATAACTTTTTTAAAATTGGTCTTACGCAAAGATAGGCACATCAATGGAAAGGGAAGACCAATTTTACAACAAGTTATGGGCAAAAATCCAAGTGCAAACTTAAAATGGGAATATCTCTTTTAATATGCGTCCCAGAGGGTCCAAAGTCGAGGCCCGGAGGGCAATTTTTGACCTCCATTATTTCTCGATCTTGAAAATGTTTTAGATAATTTATGGGAATACAAAATTTTGTGTACTGTTGACTTGGCCGTTTTCAATAACTGATGAAATAATATTTCTTAATTTTCCTAAATAAGAGAAAAATTGTTATTTTTTTTGGTTTTTGTAGGCTTGGGGCTATAATTGTTCATATTGGGTATAAAAAGTGGACCCACATAAGAAGACATAACATGCAATACTTAGCATCACTTTAAGATTATTTATTTAAAAAAGAAAAGCAACCTAAACAATTTCTATGAAATTCAAAAGATTTTTGTTGATAAACAAAATAATTTGTCCACATCTGTAAATAATTTTTGGGAACTTAAAATTTGAAAAAAGTGAGGAATTCCAAAAAAAAGCTAGAATTAGAATGATATTTGTCCAATGTTTTTCAAAACTTATATAGAGGTCCATATGTCGAAAAATGTTCAGAACAAATAGAACAATTTTTAACTAATTTTAAAAATACGAATTTTAGTTCGAAGGAAATGAAGTTTTGTCAAAAATATTTTTTAGGATCTAAAATACCTATTTTTAAAAATTTTTAAAAAAATGCCGGAAGCAATGGAAAGGGAATGATTCCTAGATCACAACTCTGAAATTTTAGCCCTCTAGGTGGTCTAGATCAAGAAATAATGGAGTTCAAAAATTGCCCTCTAGGTGAAAACTTTTGACTATTTAGATTTATTTAGATCAAGGAATAATGGCGTTCAAAAATCGCCCTTTAGGTGAAAACTTTTGACTATCTAGGACGCTTATTAAGCGAGATATTCGCATTAAAAGTTTCAACATGCATTTTTGCCCATAACTTTTTTAAAATTGGTCTTACGCAAAGATAGGCACATCAATGGAAAGGGAAGACCAATTTTACAACAAGTTATGGGCAAAAATCCAAGTGCAAACTTAAAATGGGAATATCTCTTTTAATATGCGTCCCAGAGGGTCCAAAGTCGAGGCCCGGAGGGCAATTTTTGACCTCCATTATTTCTCGATCTAGACCATCTAGAGGGCTGAAATTTCAGGATTGTGATCTAGGAATCATTCCCTTTCCAATGCTGTGTCTATCTTTGAATAAGACCAATTTTACAACAAGTTATGGGCAAAAATCCAAGTGCAAACTTTAAATGCGAATATCTCGCTTAATATGCGTCCCAGAGGGTCCAAAGTCGAGACCCGGAGGGCAATTTTTGACCTCCATTATTTCTCGATCTAGACCATCTAGAGGGCTGAAATTTCAGGTTTGTGATCTATGAATCATTCCCTTTCCAATGCTGTGCCTTTCTTTGAATAAGACCAATTTTACAACAAGTTATGGGCAAAAATCCAAGTGCAAACTTTAAATGCGAATATCTCGCTTAATATGCGTCCTAGAGGGTCCAAAGTCGAGACCCGGAGGGCAATATTTGACCTCCATTATTTCTCGATCTAGACCATCCAATTTTACAACAAGTTATGGGCAAAAATCCAAGTTCAAACTTAAAATGCGAATATCTCGCTTAATATGCGTGCCAGAGGGTCCAAAGTCGAGACCCGGAGGCCAATTTTTGACCTCCATTATTTCTCGATCTAGACCACCTAGAGGGCTGAAATTTCAGGATTGTGATCTAGGAATCATTCCCTTTCCAATGCTGTGTCTATCTTTGAATAAGACCAATTTTACAACAAGTTATGGGCAAAAATCCAAGTGCAAACTTTAAATGCGAATATCTCGCTTAATATGCGTCCTAGAGGGTCCAAAGTCGAGACCCGGAGGGCAATATTTGACCTCCATTATTTCTCGATCTAGACCATCTAGAGGGCTGAAATTTCAGGATTGTGATCTAGGAATCATTCCCTTTTCAATGTTATGTCTATCTTTGAATAAGACCAATTTTACAACAAGTTATGGGCAAAAATCCAAGTTCAAACTTTAAATGCGAATATCTCGCTTAATATGCGTCCTAGACGCCCCAAAGTCGAGACCCTGAGAGCAATATTTGACCTCCATTATTTCTTGATCTAGACCATCTAGAGGGCTGAAATTTCAGGATTGTGATCTAGGAATCATTCCCTTTTCAATGTTGTGTCTATCTTTGAATAAGACCAATTTTACAACAAGTTATGGGCAAAAATCCAAGTTCAAACTTTAAATGCGAATATCTCGCTTAATATGCGTCTCAGAGGGTCCAAAGTCGAGACCCAGAGGGCAATTTTTGACCTCCATTATTTCTCGACCTAGACCACCTAGAGGGCTGAAATTTCAGGATTGTGATCTAGGAATCATTCCCTTTCCAATGCTGTGTCTATCTTTGAATAAGACCAATTTTACAACAAGTTATGGGCAAAAAACCATGTGCAAACTTTAAATGCGAATATCTCGATTAATATGCGTCCTAGAGGGTCTAAAGTCGAGACCCGGAGGGCAATATTTGACCTCCTTTATTTCTCGATCTAGACCATCTAGAGGGCTAAAATTTCAGGATTGTGATCTAGGAATCATTCCCTTTTCAATGTTGTGTCTATCTTTGAATAAGACCAATTTTACAACAAGTTATGGGCAAAAATCCAAGTTCAAACTTTAAATGCGAATATCTCGCTTAATATGCGCCCTAGAGGGTCCAAAGTCGAGACCCGTAGGTCAATTTTTGACCTCCATTATTTCTCGATCTAGACCATCTAGAGGGATGAAATTTCAGGATTGTTATCTAGGAATCATTCCCTTTTCAATGTTGTGTCTATCTTTGAATAAGACCAATTTTACAACAAGTTATGGGCAAAAATTCAAGTGAAAACTTTAGATGCGAATATCTCGCTTAATATGCGTCCTAGAGGGTCCAAAGTCGAGACCCGTAGGTCAATTTTTGACCTCCATTATTTCTCGATCTAGACCATCTAGAGGGATGAAATTTCAGGATTGTTATCTAGGAATCATTCCCTTTTCAATGTTGTGTCTATCTTTGAATAAGACCAATTTTACAACAAGTTATGGGCAAAAATTCAAGTGAAAACTTTAGATGCGAATATCTCGCTTAATATGCGTCCTAGAGGGTTCAAAGTCGAGACCCGGAGGGCAATATTTGACCTCCATTATTTCTCGATCTAGACCATCTAGAGGGCTGAAATTTCAGGATTGTGATCTAGGAATCATTCCCTTTCCAATGCTGTGTCTATCTTTGAATAAAACCAATTTTACAACAAGTTATGGGCAAAAATCCAAGTTCAAACTTAAAATGCGAATATCTCGCTTAATATGCATCCCAGAGGGTCCAAAGTCGAGACCCGGAGGCCAATTTTTGACCTCCATTATTTCTCGACCTAGACCACCTAGAGGGCTGAAATTTCAGGATTGTGATCTAGGAATCATTCCCTTTCCAATGCTGTGTCTATCTTTGAATAAGACCAATTTTACAACAAGTTAAGGGCAAAAATCCAAGTGCAAACTTTAAATGCGAATATCTCGCTTAATATGCGTCCTAGAGGGTCCAAAGTCGAGACCCGGAGGGCAATATTTGACCTCCATTATTTCTCGATCTAGACCATCTAGAGGGCTGAAATTTCAGGATTGTGATCTAGGAATCATTCCCTTTTCAATGTTGTGTCTATCTTTGAATAAGACCAATTTTACAACAAGTTATGGGCAAAAATCCAAGTTCAAACTTTAAATGCGAATATCTCGCTTAATATGCGTCCTAGACGCCCCAAAGTCGAGACCCTGAGAGCAATATTTGACCTCCATTATTTCTTGATCTAGACCATCTAGAGGGCTGAAATTTCAGGATTGTGATCTGGGAATCATTCCCTTTCCAATGCTGTGCCTATCTTTGCATAAAACCAATTTTACAACAAGTTATGGGCAAAAATCCAAGATCAAACTTTAAATGCGAATATCTCGCTTAATATGCGTCCCAGAGGGTCCAAAGTCGAGACCCGGAGGTCAATTTTTGACCTCCATTATTTCTCGATCTAGACCTAGAGGGCTGAAATTTCAGGATTGTGATCTAGGAATCATTCCCTTTCCAATGCTGTGTCTATCTTTGAATAAGACCAATTTTACAACAAGTTATGGGCAAAAATCGAAGTGCAAATTTTAAATGCGAATATCTCGCTTAATATGCGTCCCAGAAGCTCCAAAGTCGAGACCCGGAGGGCAATTTTTGACCTCCATTATTTTTCGATCTAGACCATCTAGAGGGCTGAAATTTCAGGATTGTGATCTAGGAATCATTCCCTTTTCAATGTTGTGTCTATCTTTGAATAAGACCAATTTTACAACAAGTTATGGGCAAAAATTCAAGTGAAAACTTTAGATGCGAATATCTCGCTTAATATGCGTCCTAGAGGGTTCAAAGTCGAGACCCGGAGGGCAATATTTGACCTCCATTATTTCTCGATCTAGACCATCTAGAGGGCTGAAATTTCAGAATTGTGATCTAGGAATCATTCCCTTTCCAATGCTGTGTCTATCTTTGAATAAAACCAATTTTACAACAAGTTATGGGCAAAAATCCAAGTGCAAACTTTAAATGCGAATATCTCGCTTAATATGCGTCCCAGAGGGTCCAAAGTCGAGACCCGGAGGGCAGTTTTTGACCTCCATTATTTCTCGATCTAGACCACCTAGAGGGCTGAAATTTCAGGATTGTGATCTAGGAATCATTCCCTTTCCAATGCTGTGTCTATCTTTGAATAAGACCAATTTTACAACAAGTTATGGGCAAAAATCCAAGTTCAAACTTAAAATGCGAATATCTCGCTTAATATGCGTCCCAGAGGGTCCAAAGTCGAGACCCGGAGGCCAATTTTTGACCTCCATTATTTCTCGATCTAGACCACCTAGAGGGCTGAAATTTCAGGATTGTGATCTAGGAATCATTCCCTTTCCAATGCTGTGTCTATCTTTGAATAAGACCAATTTTACAACAAGTTATGGGCAAAAATCCAAGTGCAAACTTAAAATACGAATATCTCGCTTAATATGCGTCCTAGAGGGTCCAAAGTCGAGACCCGGAGGTCAATTTTTGACCTCCATTATTTCTCGATCTAAACCATCTAGAGGGCTGAAATTTCAGGATTGTGATCTAGGAATCATTCCCTTTCCAATGCTGTGTCTATCTTTGAATAAAACCAATTTTACAACAAGTTATGGGCAAAAATCCAAGTTCAAACTTAAAATGCGAATATCTCGCTTAATATGCGTCCCAGAGGGTCCAAAGTCGAGACCCGGAGGCCAATTTTTGACCTCCATTATTTCTCGACCTAGACCACCTAGAGGGCTGAAATTTCAGGATTGTGATCTAGGAATCATTCCCTTTCCAATGCTGTGTCTATCTTTGAATAAGACCAATTTTACAACAAGTTAAGGGCAAAAATCCAAGTGCAAACTTTAAATGCGAATATCTCGCTTAATATGCGTCCTAGAGGGTCCAAAGTCGAGACCCGGAGGGCAATATTTGACCTCCATTATTTCTCGATCTAGACCATCTAGAGGGCTGAAATTTCAGGATTGTGATCTAGGAATCATTCCCTTTTCAATGTTGTGTCTATCTTTGAATAAGACCAATTTTACAACAAGTTATGGGCAAAAATCCAAGTTCAAACTTTAAACGCGAATATCTCGCTTAATATGCGTCCTAGACGCCCCAAAGTCGAGACCTTGAGAGCAATATTTGACCTCCATTATTTCTTGATCTAGACCATCTAGAGGGCTAAAATTTCAGGATTGTGATCTGGGAATCATTCCCTTTCCAATGCTGTGCCTATCTTTGCATAAAACCAATTTTACAACAAGTTATGGGCAAAAATCCAAGTTCAAACTTTAAATGCGAATATCTCGCTTAATATGCGTCCCAGAGGGTCCAAAGTCGAGACCCGGAGGGCAGTTTTTGACCTCCATTATTTCTCGATCTAGACCACCTAGAGGGCTGAAATTTCAGGATTGTGATCTAGGAATCATTCCCTTTCCAATGCTGTGTCTATCTTTGAATAAGACCAATTTTACAACAAGTTATGGGCAAAAATCCAAGTTCAAACTTAAAATGCGAATATCTCGCTTAATATGCGTCCCAGAGGGTCCAAAGTCGAGACCCGGAGGCCAATTTTTGACCTCCATTATTTCTCGATCTAGACCACCTAGAGGGCTGAAATTTCAGGATTGTGATCTAGGAATCATTCCCTTTCCAATGCTGTGTCTATCTTTGAATAAGACCAATTTTACAACAAGTTATGGGCAAAAATCCAAGTGCAAACTTTAAATGCGAATATCTCGCTTAATATGCGTGCTAGAGGGTCCAAAGTCGAGACCCGGAGGGCAATATTTGACCTCCATTATTTCTCGATCTAGACCATCTAGAGGGCTGAAATTTCAGGATTGTGATCTAGGAATCATTCCCTTTTCAATGTTGTGTCTATCTTTGAATAAGACCAATTTTACAACAAGTTATGGGCAAAAATCCAAGTTCAAACTTTAAATGCGAATATCTCGCTTAATATGCGTCCTAGACGCCCCAAAGTCGAGACCCTGAGAGCAATATTTGACCTCCATTATTTCTTGATCTAGACCATCTAGAGGGCTGAAATTTCAGGATTGTGATCTAGGAATCATTCCCTTTTCAATGTTGTGTCTATCTTTGAATAAGACCAATTTTACAACAAGTTATGGGCAAAAATCCAAGTGCAAACTTAAAATACGAATATCTCGCTTAATATGCGTCCTAGAGGGTCCAAAGTCGAGACCCGGAGGTCAATTTTTGACCTCCATTATTTCTCGATCTAAACCATCTAGAGGGCTGAAATTTCAGGATTGTGATCTAGGAATCATTCCCTTTCCAATGCTGTGCCTATCTTTGCATAAAACCAATTTTACAACAAGTTATGGGCAAAAATCCAAGTTCAAACTTAAAATGCGAATATCTCGCTTAATATGCGTCCCAGGGGGTCCAAAGTCGAGACCCAGAGGCCAATTTTTGACCTCCATTATTTCTCGATCTAGACCACCTAGAGGGCTGAAATTTCAGGATTGTGATCTAGGAATCATTCCCTTTCCAATGCTGTGTCTATCTTTGAATAAGACCAATTTTACAACAAGTTATGTGCAAAAATCCAAGTGCAAACTTTAAATGCGAATATCTCGTTTAATATGCGTCCTAGAGGGTCCAAAGTCGAGACCCGGAGGGCAATATTTGACCTCCTTTATTTCTCGATCTAGACCACCTAGAGGGCTCAAATTTCAGGATTGTGATCTAGGAATCATTCCCTTTTCAATGTTGTGTCTATCTTTGAATAAGACCAATTTTACAACAAGTTATGGGCAAAAATCCAAGTTCAAACTTTAAATGCGAATATCTCGCTTAATATGCGCCCTAGAGGGTCCAAAGTCGAGACCCGTAGGTCAATTTTTGACCTCCTTTATTTCTCGATCTAGACCATCTAGAGGGCTAAAATTTCAGGATTGTGATCTAGGAATCATTCCCTTTTCAATGTTGTGTCTATCTTTGAATAAGACCAATTTTACAACAAGTTATGGGCAAAAATTCAAGTGAAAACTTTAGATGCGAATATCTCGCTTAATATGCGTCCTAGAGGGTTCAAAGTCGAGACCCGGAGGGCAATATTTGACCTCCATTATTTCTCGATCTAGACCATCTAGAGGGCTGAAATTTCAGGATTGTGATCTAGGAATCATTCCCTTTCCAATGCTGTGTCTATCTTTGAATAAAACCAATTTTACAACAAGTTATGGGCAAAAATCCAAGTGCAAACTTAGAATGCGAATATCTCGCTTAATATGCGTCCTAGACGGTTCAAAGTCGAGACCCAGAGGGCAATTTTTGACCTCCATTATTTCTCGATCTAGACCATTTAGAGCGCTGAAATTTCAGGATTGTGATCTAGGAATCATTCCCTTTCCAATGCTGTGTCTATCTTCGAATAAGACCAATTTTACAACAAGTTATGGGCAAAAATCCAAGTGAAAACTTTAGATGCGAATATCTCGCTTAATATGCGTCCTAGAGGGTCCAAAGTCGAGACCCGGAGGGCAATTTTTGACATCTATTATTTCTCGATCTAGACCATCTAGAGGGCTGAAATTTCAGGATTGTGATCTAGGAATCATTCCCTTTTCAATGTTGTGTCTATCTTTGAATAAGACCAATTTTACAACAAGTTATGGGCAAAAATCCAAGTTCAAACTTAAAATGCGAATATCTCGCTTAATATGCGTCCCAGAGGGTCCAAAGTCGAGACCCGGAGGGCAATATTTGACCTCCTTTATTTCTCGATCTAGACCACCTAGAGGGCTCAAATTTCAGGATTGTGATCTAGGAATCATTCCCTTTTCAATGTTGTGTCTATCTTTGAATAAGACCAATTTTACAACAAGTTATGGGCAAAAAACCATGTGCAAACTTTAAATGCGAATATCTCGATTAATATGCGTTCTAGAGGGTCTAAAGTCGAGACCCGGAGGGCAATATTTGACCTCCTTTATTTCTCGATCTAGACCATCTAGAGGGCTAAAATTTCAGGATTGTGATCTAGGAATCATTCCCTTTTCAATGTTGTGTCTATCTTTGAATAAGACCAATTTTACAACAAGTTATGGGCAAAAATCCAAGTGCAAACTTTAAATGCGAATATCTCGTTTAATATGCGTCCTAGAGGGTCCAAAGTCGAGACCCGGAGGGCAATATTTGACCTCCTTTATTTCTCGATCTAGACCACCTAGAGGGCTCAAATTTCAGGATTGTGATCTAGGAATCATTCCCTTTTCAATGTTGTGTCTATCTTTGAATAAGACCAATTTTACAACAAGTTATGGGCAAAAATCCAAGTTCAAACTTTAAATGCGAATATCTCGCTTAATATGCGCCCTAGAGGGTCCAAAGTCGAGACCCGTAGGTCAATTTTTGACCTCCTTTATTTCTCGATCTAGACCATCTAGAGGGCTAAAATTTCAGGATTGTGATCTAGGAATCATTCCCTTTCCAATGTTGTGTCTATCTTTGAATAAAACCAATTT